>CARXXK010000002.1:6842602-7038548 GCA_949089665.1 Macrosiphum euphorbiae | reverse complement strand
TGATATAGCCACTTATATTTTTATTTTTATTGTATTAGAATTTATTATAATGTTGACACTATAATAGTATAACTGTATAAGTACCTACCTATCACCTTTAGACTAACTTGTGGTGGTGATAGGACGTTGTATTAATGAACTATACATATATAAGTAATTACAATTTTAAATAAGAGAAAATATAATATTTATTAATAAATAAAAATACTAATATTGTTAATCGTCATTAATAATTCATTATTTGATCATAGTAAAACGGTAGATTGAGTTAATGTTTGCCGAAAACAAATCTCATATATCAAATATTTGAGTATTATATCATGCAATATTTACTGCCTAGCTAATATTAACTTATAAGTCAACTGTGAGAACTTTTACTGCTCGCTGCTCCTTTAGTTCTAAGTTGACTTAATTTGAAAACTCCACATTGACTTTTAAACATCTAGAGTTAAATGCATAATATTATTTGTCGAGTACTAACCCCCCGAACTTGAGTCAACATCGGATTTACATCACCGACTCGAGTTATTATTATTTTTCTTTTTTCACTTACTCAACCACCTCTGCACATATCATCGTGCCATGAGTCTGACACGTAGCGCGCGATATCAAAAGTAATTTACTTACGAGTAGGTATTATACAACAACATAATACACTATAATACTTACCGAACAGTAATAATAATAATAATAATAATAATAATAATGTAGCACAACACACATTTTATATTATATCATAATATATACTGCGCATTTAATATTGTAATAATATATAATATGTAATACGTGAGACGGCCGTCATCTCGCAGCGTATATTGTATAGTGGTCGACCGGAGTAAAGTTTGTACACAAATCCGAGTGGAAAGTTTGTTGTGCGATCCCGCCGCCCGTCCGCCATTTGTCAAACTCGCCGTGGATGTTCGAGGGGAGGGGCACGAGGATAGGGGAAAGAAAACGCGATAAATCCTCGTGGGGGATTTTGACACTGATTGCCACCAAGTTTAATGGAATATTTACTGTTCCATATTACACGTTGAGCCGACAAAATGGGGACACACACACACGAATTTAATATATGAATGAGTTAGTGAGTATATAGTATAAAGAAGGGTTATTAGATGTACAATAATGAACCGAGGGCCGTCGCCAGTGGTGGATCTAAGATTTTGTTTGTGGTTGTGGGGAGAGGAGGCAAAAGTAATAAAAAAAATATTCAATATTATAAGTTACAAAAAAAAAAAAAAAAATACACTTTTATTATTAGTGACTATACTGATTAGTATTAAGGAATTTTATGTTATTAATGATGTTATGTCACGTCGGTCTAATTGTCCGTATAAAATAATATGCTAAACGCTTTCGGTTGACTTATATAAGTACAAAGTATAAAGCATAGTTATTTATTACGTTGGTATCAAAACGAATATGGTTGGGAAACCTAAATAATAAACCTATGCATTCGTTTATAAAATACATTTATTTACTTTTAAATGTTGTTACTCATAAGTTTTACGTCACACCTACATACGCTCGCTAAATTAACTGGACCATAGGGGGAGCCCCTCCCCCTCCCACCATAAATCCACCAGTGACCGTGACGTATATTATATTGCACGTGCACTCAGATTTTGCTGCTCATATATTATTATGTGGTGGTTGTATTCTAGAGGTACTCATGTGACGTGTTACTGGAAAATAGTGGAGTTTAAATCACTTAAGTGGTCTTACATTGTTTCAATAGATTCTTAAAGTTTAAGAAAATTTCCGTTGGTACGTGTCATCCTCCATTTCTAAAACGATAAACTGGACATTACCTTAGAGATGTTTAAATGCATCTGCGTGTTTCCATTCAATATTAGCTATAATATAGTGAAAGGCGGACTGGGAATAGAAATTGGCCCCGAGGAAACAGACAATTCGGTCCAATTATGTTTGGCTAGTAATAAAATAATTATAAGTTATCGGCCCAAATTTTCGATAGGCCCAGGCGGGGATCATACCACACGCAATCCTAGCCAGATAATATAGCTATATTTATTATCTTAACTTAAATGCATATTTCAAGGATAATGACGTTTATGTGGGAAATGTCGTAATTTTCCTAAAAATTGGGAAATGTAGAAAATGTATACATTGCCTGTTTGAATCCACGTAACAATTAAACAAGTAGATTAAATTTTTTAAACTGAGTTAAGTTAATAAATATATAGTATCCACATTCTGCTTTAAGCTTATTAATAACCTCCAGTGTTCACTTAACTTAACTGACCTCCAGTTTATAATTTTCATTAACTTGCCCACCTTTTTCTAATATAAGTAATAATGTATACAAGTATTTATGTTTGATTTTCTATTAATTTATGTTTGGTAATTACCTACTTATTAGTATTTCTGTGGTTAATATGAAAATATGAAATAGTTTCTTCATTAGTAATTATTATCTACGGGCTTATATTATTTTATTGATTAATAATTTTTTATAAGTTATAAGTTATAAGTACATTTATTAAATCATGAACTGCTCCATTAATATGTAATGCTAAAATCGAAGTACCTACAGAGTAGGTGCCAGGAAACATTAATGCAGTACTTAAAAATATTAAAAATAAAAAAAAAGTGAATACAATATCTTTTATTTTACTTCAGCTGAATGCAACAATAAGATTAAAAAGGAGAAAGAGTTAAAAATGAAAACTTAAAATAAAAGGAATTAGTTATTAGTTATTATATTTCGTATCACCTTTAATCATCAATCTTGGAAATTTATCTCATTGGCGGCGAGACTTGAAAATATTTCTTTAAATAGTAAGCTAATTTTGGGTATTGGCATAAATAATGTAATTTTCAAATGATCATCTTTGACAGTAACATAATAAATAAACATAAATCAATCAAGATCAATGTTAGTGAGATTTAGGTATTTTTGAGAATACAGTTTTTACATAAACTGATGGAACCTGAGAGTCGCAGTGGTTACGTCGAGGCATCAGTGCTTATCAGTCGATAGTCGTTTGTTTGGATCTCTTTGAAGCTGGTTAAAATTTTCAGAAATAACACTCAACCAAGGATTTCCTATTAAATAAAATAAAACAAGATGATCAAAATACCATTATGGGATAATGTGCATATAATTTATACCATAGTTGATTAAGATCACGAATTCGTTAAAACTCGTCTGAAAAAACGGACTTCACCGCCGTTTACAACTCTGTTATACCCATATAACTATCTTAAACATATAATATTATATTAAATGTAAAATCTGCCTTGACCGGAAACTGGACTTTGGTCTACACTCTACTCTCTACGGTGCAGTATTTTATCGTTATAATAATATTATACGACAACGCATGCGCCGTAATAATATGAAAATAATGAAGCGCAGTGCCTCCGGTTCGTGGGGATTTCGATAAACCGCACCAAACTGCAGCTGTTAATCGACTAAGACTGCCAGACCCGACGGGCATTGCATACACGGATTGTCTATAAAGTTCGGTGTCTATTAACCCATACGACCCACCAACCCACCCACCCACAAACCTTAACATCCGACTCCTGCAGGGCAGACGCGTGTATTATATATATAATATTACAGTGACGATCGCCGCTACAGCGTTGTAACTACGATGATAACGTTTTATTTTAATGCGGCTATCACACGCAATGTTATAATATGTTATATTCGTTGGAGTAATGTATATTGTAGTCATCACTCGGAAGAACAGACGCGGCCGCCGAATCATTAAAATCGTTAATTAAATCTATCTTTAATCGTTTAATCGCACGCGTGTTACCCCCTCATCCATCACCCATCACCAATTACCTAACCTAACCTAACCCTAACTACCAACAAACCCACCCCTCAATCCAATCACCTTTGCGTACCACTGTGGTACACATCGATGGTCTACAAAACGTTTCTAGACACACTAACGCGTATTATCGTTATTATTATTATATTTATTGTACATCCCTTCCCTTCCCGCCATCCCTTCGAATACTTGTAACACTGTAACAGCGTCGTATCTAGGCATCGATAGTAATTATTAAAATACACATCATAATAATTTTAATAATACAATATGTTAAACGGTCCTTGCACTAAAGTGGATCAAAGATGAGAGGGGGGTGCTAAAGGGCTTTAGCACCTCCATGGGTACATGTCCATTCATACGTATTGAATTCCCTAAATTAAAATTGTTATAAATAAAATTGTAACTTTAATTGGTATCATAATATCCTATCTATAATCAGCTGTTATGAACTGAAATATCATAATATCATATTAATTGTGAAAGGAGTTTGGCCCCCTCCATTTTCTAAATCCACTCTTGCAACAGTTTATATTATGTGGTATTACGTCGCAGACTCCACAGTTTGACCAGGGAGTTGTTGATCTTACAGCGGTGTTATGCGATTTCGTTTTGGTGAGTACTTACGTTTTTTTTTTTTTTTTGGAAACGCTCTCGTATCATGGGGTGCGTTCTAAGGGTTCGATAGGCAGAGCTCCCCGACGCATAATATGTCGTACATATCTATTTGCTACGACGTTTATTATGTCGGAAATCAAACGTTACCGTTTGTAATTTAAAATTATAATCTTTTACGAATTTCCTTGCAACGGGTTTCGAAAAAAAATCTTGTAAAACGTTAGCGTGTTTCAAATCAATGTTTGATAATTTTTTTTTTTTGCAGCCAAACCCAAATTCCTAAGAATTTTCATTCGAATTTTCCACCTGCCCTCCATCTTGTGCCTAAATAGGAATTTCGGATATTTTTATCTTGTCACTCTTTGAATTAAATAGGTATAATAATATGTAACTGGGTTTTTAGTTAATTAATGTCATTTATGGCATCCGATCATAGAAATAATTATATACAAAATGATTTTCAATACATAACTTTCAGGCTTAAGCTGCTATAATTCTGAAATTAACTTTCATACAATTCGGAGCTAAGCGAGCACTCAGGGTAGCAAAAACTTCTACCAGTTCAAGTAATCCTCGATCTGATTTTGATAAAATCGTGATGGAGACTGTGAAACACGTAATTAATTATTTCCATAAACTTTGCGTACGACGAAACGTATAATCACGTAAAAATAATTCATCCGTGTTTGCTTAAAAAGACGAACAACTTTTAAAGACTTATTGTTATGTTTTCGTTTTTCTAATTTTATCATGCAATTAAAATCTTAAATGGTTTTAAAATAATCATTGTTCAACGCAGGTACATTATAATATTATATTACAAACGGTCCAGCGAGCGGCGCTGCGATGTAGTAATATATACGAATAGTATAGCTATCGTATAGCTGAAAAGTATTTTTAGGTAACAAAAACATTAAAATTTTATTTTTTTTTTGACAGAGAAAAATTATTATTTTATTTTAAATTTTTGATTCAAAATTAATAATAAAAAGATAAACTTTTATTACATTAGAGTTTTCGAGGCATTTTAATAAAATTTTGAAAATTTTTTCCAAATGCAATGTGCGTATTGCACTGCACGATTCATCGTGTTTTCCAGCATTGTAGGTACCTACGTATAGTTGTAAATTCATAATATCATACCTACCTATAGAGTACAGTGTAAGAGACACAGCTGGTTTGTAAGATTCCCGAGGGGTTGCAGCCATGTATAATGAAATAATAATGGACTGGGTATCAGCTACATTTTATTATGATTGGATTTTAAGAAGCTTAGACGAGTTATCATCACAGTAGTATAATGTTAGCATGGTAATTGGTAACTGGTAGTAGTACCATTGATAATTTCACCACTGCAACTGTTTGCAAAAATTCAATCTGATCATCAGATCCTCACCTGCATGTTTTATTATCCTAGCTATTATATTTTTATTGCATTTTCACCTTCTAACACATTTTTTAACATTTAAAAATATATTTATTAATATTTTCACGTTATAAGATTCTCGACTTCTATACATTTGAATAAGAAGTATCATGGGTGTAAGAGAATGTAAATAAAAATATTGGTTATGTCAGGGATAGTCGTGATTGGATGTGGGGGAATTTCCATTGTTATTTTGAGATAATGAATATTCTGGGACATTGACGTTTGACACAATTCGGAGCTCGTCTGTGCGTATGCTACTGCAGCACTATTGTAACACTTAAATATTTAATCGCACCGTTTGCCGAACAAAGGTCGTGTACAGGATTGCGATAACGACCTGACAAAATCGTCTGGACACGAATATTATTATAATAATATGGCACGAGTGAACCTACCTATGATATTATCGATCCATTGGGCAAACCGCTGAAAACGCTTATAACGACTGATCCCTACCGATAATAATAACTAACGATCTTCCGAAAAACCATAACAACTAGGTATCTTAATATAATATAGGTACAGATATTATAGAAGGCTCAAATATTTTTTTCTGACCATGGTTGGAGATTATATCAGAGAACTAGTAAAATTCGAATATTTGTCTTGTACACAATCGCATAACTTGTAGAAAACAAAAGTTTAATTTTAAGACTAGGGTAGATAATGTATAATTTTTGTTTTTTTTCCATGTAAATCATATATTTTATTATTGTTTAAATATTTGTTAATGCATACCGTTAAATGCATTTTAAATGAATTTCAAAAAATGTAAAAGATAATTAAAAATGCTATGAACGTTTTCTTAATAGTGTCTACTGTCTATTACTGTCGCATTCATAGTTCTTAAAATTTAATAATACCTAATATTGCTATTATTATACAGTCAATTCAGTGATAATAATTTGTATTGGATTTAAATTAATTTTAGCCTCCACAGTGGACATGTGTGTTATACCATAACTCATAACTCCATTTTACGGACGCACATAATATTTTAATATTATTTTACAAAAATTGTTATAAAGGAATTTTAAACCGCATACTATTATGTGTACGCACATTTCGTTACTTGTTAGAGCTTTGCCTCTGCCGTAGGGATGGTATTCTTACAATAATTCGTCGTCAGATCATAATAAATCGGTTTATCAGTACGCAATGTCGATCATAATATTATTATTATTATCGTGGCCACAACGATTTTGGCTGCATTATTATTCATTCACGGGCACCTTAAACCGAATGTACGATTATTATAATAACGACGCCTGTCTTACACCTTACACAATGCTAGAGTCACGTCATTTTTTATCGAGACAAAAATTCGGTGAGTGCCTAAGTGGTTTCCCTCACTCCGCCCACATGACTAATGGCCTCTTGCGTCTGCGGTGGTGCGTGATATTATTATTACTATTATTATATTTAATATTATAATATAATATCGGTCGGATAAAGGCCACCCCACGACCGACGGTGACTCGGTGCCCAGCATTCCGTAAAAATTTATTTTTTCTGCATTAATTCACACTATAATATACGTGCTTAATAATTTAATGTCTACCCAGAAGTAGCTTCTCTCCCTCTCTCTCTCTCTCTCTCTCTCTCTCTCTTCCATCTATTTATCTATATATATATATATATATCTATCTCACTCTCACACACACTCGTTTAATACGAGTGACGTCAAGCACACAGCTGGTGGACAATGGTGGACTTTTGGGAAGGGGAGTTGTGAAAGTAGTGGGGTGTGGAGAAGGGAGAGCTGGTTGAGGGCGCGGAACGGGATTTTGGGCGGAAAGAGAAAAAATTACGTCGTTAAAATAATGGGCTGTAGTGCCGCCGAGTATAACGGAGTTCAAGACGTGTAATCAAGCCACGTTCGCCATACCACGATCACATTATTATTATTTTTATCATCACTATTATTATTTTATGTGTACGCAAAATCTCCATGTAACGCAGTCCTGGATGTACCTGCACGCATAAAATAAAAATTAAAACATTGTGGACAGGGCGATTTGTATACTACAACACCGGGAACTATTCACTAACTTATACTCTGATAATTTTTCAGAAATTGTTGTGAAAACGTTCCGAGGTGGGGTAAATAATAATATAATTAATCACCACGAACCATATTAATTAATATTAACTGTAGGTATAGCAAATAAAGGTTTTCTGAAAAGGGGTGCCTGGAGTGGAGGCAATACAAAATATTATCAAAATTAAATTTGTGATAAACTTAGTCTTAACACACTACTGGTAAATTGTATAGGTACTTTAGATTTGACCTTTATACTTGATATAAAACCACTTTTTACTGAAAAGAACAATAAACTATTAATAACTTTTTAAAAATATATAAACGTACTAAATATCATAAAAAAAAAAAATAATAACAATATTTGAACACAATATTTTTAAAAGGAGACTTGCCCGTCGTGACAACGAATAATCGATTCAAATAACTATCCGTTTTTATATTCTGTGAACCTATAAACCTAAACAGAACAATTTACTGTCGTATTTAAAAGACGAAATGTACGTGTGGAGTGCTACCCTTTAGGGATTAAATTCCCAGATAAAAGGTTGTTTAGATCACTCCTTTAAAAGTCCTCTGCCTGTCCGGGATGATCATCCCGTTAAAATCGGTTCGGCCGTTTCGAAGATTAACCCAGACATATAGAAATAGCTAGACACTTGGGTTTTATTTATTTGTACGTATAGATTTATAAATTATTGTTAGCTTTGTGATGCCTAAAACTTTCACTGTTATTCGAGATTTGTTTATAAAAGCTATAAATATTATATTTTCCACATTGCCAAACTCCAATTAAACTTTATTTATCTTAGCCAAACATTCAGCATTTTCTCGTTTATTGTAATTAATAATTAGTAGCTTTTCAATGTGGTTTTAGTCATCTTAGGGTAGAAAATGTACGGCAGACATTAAAGGTAGGCAGATATTTGTAGGGTATTCTTTATATTCGTCAAAAGTTCTGTACAACGTTGAATTGCGTATTGCAGTTTGTAGGTTGATTTTTTTTTTCATTTTCATTTCTTTCTCCAAACAACTAACTCTACATTCAAACATAAATGTATAAACTTATTAGATAGGTAGTTATAAGAAAAACACTCTCGTAAGCAGCAGTCAAAATAGATTGGTTACCATTAGGTTTCGGAACTGTAAATTTATATTCTAGGTGGGATATTATACATTTTTTATGTGAAATGATTAAATTAAAATTTAAGTACTGAGTTTGACTTTGCATATTTTTCATATTTCGTTGTAATATATTACAAAAAAATGCATATTTGACAATTATTATTTTCATATTTTAGGTATATTAGGATATAATATATTCATATATACATATTGTTATCTACCGATTTTTTCTCATAATTTTAACTGCATATTTTTTAACATTATCAGTAGTTTTAATTGCATTTTATTCCCATCTATATTCGGAACATTTTTAGCGTAATAAGTCCCAAGCCCTAATAATTAATAATAAATACATTTATTTTTCAAATATTATAATATTATAATTATATCATATTATAACATAATCAAATTTTTTCATAATAATTATTATATACATCAAATAATCGTTTATCTAAATAACATTATAGGTCCATAGGTATCAAAAATGTTAGGTTATTAACCATATAATTATCAATTTATGATCATAAAGACGTTTAAAATAAGATGGTATTAATCATCCTAATAGCATGAATGTTTTTAAACCCTTTTATAAAATCTAGAATGTAGCTAAGTAATTATTAAGTTACCAAGAAATAACATAAATATTAGTATTTAATAATTACCCTCATATAGTGATTTTGGCATTATTAATGTTTATATATTTTAGTTCTTGTCTTACACGTGTACTAGACATTAAAACAGGTTGAGTTACATGTGGGTTTTTTTTTATAGTAACATTTTCCATGTTTATCGTATTTGGGTCTTACATTTATTTTTGGCTCTCATTATTACAGTACTTTTATTAAATTATATCCGAAATTGATTCTAATTTATCGGTTTTTATTAATTTAATTCGTTATCTTATAAGGTTGTGTTATATTAGTATCAAAAACCTAGAACTATAAAGCTATTATTTTTATTATTTATCAATGTCATAGAAAACAAAATTTTGAAATTATTGTTGGCAGCTATGATATGTAAATCTAGAACCAAAACTGGGATTCATATTCATGGTGCTCAACCTGTTAATATCATATATAGGTACTAAGAAAATGAAAGAACTATTGAACTGTAGTTGGTGTTAGAACAGTGTATTATACGAGCCCAACCAATTAAATTGTACAACACCATAGACGTACTTGACAGATGTAAATGTACAATAATTAAAAAATAAAATATAAGTGTTTTATTGTTCTTGTGCAGTCTCGTCCTTGTGCTGCAGTATACTTGTAATACCTACGTTGCTACAGTAAACTCAGAGTGCATTTGTTGTACATATATATATATATATACATTGCAAATTTACAATTTGCCGTTTTTGTTTATTTAATGCGGATCGGATAAAGTGCTAATCAGTGATGAATAAATATTTGATGACGCTTGGGTAAACTCATCACAATATTATAGATAGGTTTAATAGAACGGTTTAAATATTTTGTTTTCTTTGACAATTTTTTTTCTTTTTTTAGACGGTTCGCATATCTAATTTTTTGCGAGATATCTTCATAGGCGTTTGGCTGTTTATGATTTTTTTTTGTCGTATTAAAAATTGTTCGTCGTCGGTGTAAACATGATAATATTATAATATTACGAGGTAAACGGTGCTGCCGACGTCATGAGCAATTCTCATTCAATATAATATGTCATAGTACTACCGCGACATTATTGTTAAACAAACTTTAAGACTTATGCATACATTGTTATTATACATATCTGTTTTTCGATAACTACTCATTCGGTGGTAACCTTGAAAGCTACTTCTCAGAAGTTTGTTTGCCGTTCGATTGATATACTACGCGGCACGTGAAATGCCTGCACGAGTAGGTACCTACTTTTTTTTTTTTTTTTTTTGACTGCCCGACGTATAGTGACTTTCGGTAAATAATAAAACAAACAGAAAGACACGTATCGCAAAACCAATAGCCCCATCCATCATCAAAATGTATAGGAAAAAAAAACCGAAGAAGATAATTGGACGACTTTGCACCCCCTCCGCCCTCCCCCCACCCCTCCGGCACCGATACCTTATACATTTTTCGTATGCGGCGGAAAGTACTCTATATATACAGTGTATAATATATATATATATAAGGTATTGTACCAGCCCAAACATGGTTCCGAGTACCATGACGTGAGACCGAAGGGGAAAACTACAAATCTCTACGGTAAATATCACGTCTCGATGTATTGACGAGTACGTTTTGTTTATTGTATTGAATTTCCAACACTGGTCCGTATTTTGATATCGTCAAATGTTTACGATAACGTAATTTTCCACGTTTCGTGTCAACACATAAATGTAATCTCGACTTCTATATCATTACATTTCGGGGGAGAGTTTATTCTACGGTATACGTAGCTACTGCCACTATACGTATGTTATCATAGTATAGGTACAGGTTTTTTGATGGTCGTAAGACGAGTCAGCCGACAGAACGACAAAAAAAAAAAAAAAAATAACTCCCCACAAAACGCCGAAACAGCATAGTAATATTATTATAAACGCCAATAGGCGTAGGTTCCTACTTTAAGCGTATTATATACCTTAAAAAGCCGACGACGTCCTATCGACTCGTTATAACCCAGCAACGACCTAAGGGGAGGGGGTGATTGCATACACCGCATCGACATTATATACAGGTGACTTACCCTCGACGTCACTAACAATAATATTGTTAACACAAGATCGTACCGATTTCGAGGTACTTAACTCAATATTTATGCAGCCCCTAGAGAGCAAAAAATTATTGCCACAATATAAAATATAGTAGGTATACCTATACCTAAATACGGTCGAGTCGTGAAAACTCAAACAACGGTAACTCGAAAAACTTGACAACTTGATTTTTTTTTTATTCCCCTTGAGGTTAAGTTAGGTTAAATTCGGTTTTGGTATATCGAATAATACATAATATCTCAAAGCGATTTTTTATCTCCCTTCAACTTCGAAAGTTATCGTGAATCGACTGCATTAATGTATACAACCGTGACTAGTGAAATTGAACCAATATATTGAATGAAGTAGACAGTATGCCGATTTTCCAATGTCTATGTAATGACTTCAGAATTTTATTTGGCTCTGTTCTGGGTTTGTGTATTATTTTTATGTTAAATTTGAAAAGTACTACGCAGTAGAACCTCGATATATCAAAGATCAAATTAAATGGAACTGTCTTCGACTTACCAATGTGTTTAAAGATTTATAAAAAAATCGACTTAATTATGTTATTATCGGTATTTATTAATAGTGTGTATAATTATTATTCATAAATTAACATGATGTACAAAAATTAAATAAATAAATAATATAAAATGTACAAATTAAATACAAATAAAATATATGCACCTAATCACAATTTAAAATAATTTGTCTTCAAATGAGATTCTTTGTCAACAGTATTTAGTATGTAAGTACTAACTCATTTTTTCAGTCAACAATCCGTTGTACAGCATTAGGTAGTTGAGAGCCCACAATAATAAATCGTTATTATTCTTATATACATATAAGAATCATGGAATATTCTAGAGAGGTATTTATGGTTTTCTTTTCGAAATTAAACTGGATATATTCCGACTTCTCAATGTTCTTTTTTTTCAATGTTTATACTTTATAAGAATATAAATTGTAAATTATTTTTTTAACACTTTCACTGTGACTGTTAGCCAGGGATGAAAAACGGATATTTTCACGGTCTGTCGACATCTTAACGGTAGGTATGCTGGATGTAGTCGAAATCAGGTCTATTGAATTAAATGTACTGTGAAATTTTAGCGTAAAGTGGAAATTTTTTGATTTGTCCAATTTTTAAAATAACTATTTGTCAAAATATAATTAATGATATTCAAATTCGATGCGCTCCTGGTAAAATAAAACAAAATATAACTCCTCTTGAACATGTCACAATTAATTTTGCGAATGTGGTTTAGCAATAAAATAGTGCATGTTGAAAAAAAATTGACCACAACCCCAACACATGACCAAATTATTTTTCCACAATAACTCTAAGCCGTATAAGATATTCCTCATACACACCTATGTTATTAATTTATTATTATTAATATTATTCATAATATACCTAATAAATAATAATGTTTCTTCAGCGTCATACATTCAACTGCTCAGTATAATCAGCCGACTCCATTCTTATGACTAAAAGTTTATAACATGTATACAATATTATTTTCATAATTATACTACATCAGCACCATTGAGTATAATAATTAAAATCACACCAACATGACTTTATACTCACCTATACATTTTACAACTGTTATACATTTATAAATCATAAATATTATTATAATAAGACTCATATAGCTTTGTTTTTTATATATAATTTAAACTTCATCAATATGGAACATTTTATTATAGTTATTAAATGTGCCTATTAAAATTTTATAAAGTATGGGAATGATACATTATCATGAATGTGAAATTAAATAATAAAAATGATACATATTGTGTGTATTGAATATACATAAAAGTATAATATATATATTTATATAATATACAGCACATATTATTATTACATAGTTGTAATTGGTTTCTTCCCCACAATCATAATTTGTTCCTTGTTGGTTTCTTTTCAAAACAATAAATGGTTTCTGTGCGAGGTACTTCTGTGAACACCCTCAATTGATCTGTTCTGCATGAGAAACAGTATACAGATTCCTTTCATATGGCCTCTAAAGAATACAATTAGTTCAATTATAATAATAATGTACATAATTAATTATATTAAATTACATTCAATTTATTTGTATATACAAACAATATAAAAAAATATTTTCTAAATGTTTCAAATTGAATGAAATATGATAACATTAACACCCAAGTATCTCCAGGTATCTAAATATAATATATGTTATATATGTGTAGTTTAATCATTTAAAATGTATGTATTGTAATATAGTTAGTTAAAAATCTTTTGTAGAATAACTAACAACTAGGTACTACAATTTTATATAGTTACTAGCTGATCCCGTACACTTCGTTGCCCGTTAAATGTATCAACTCTATATTACTCAAACTTTGTTCAATTCGTTATTTAATATTCGGTGTACGGTGTTCAAAATATATCTTAACTTTTCCGTTGCCCAGAATAAAAATTCTGAATCGCAGCAGTAAATTATCAGGTAGGCAATCTACCTGCGGTAGATCGCGGACCCCGTTCTGTATGTACGTAAGTGTACTCTAAAGTAATTCAATTCTAAAGTATCAAAGTTATACCAATTTGTCGTTTTTAATTAATCCCACCTACGTTTGATTAAAATAATCGATTTATTTAATCCCATTAAACATCATTTATATTTCAAAAGTAAAGCAAATTCATTTTTTTTTTCTATTATTATTATTACTATAATAGCTTAAAACCCCATGGAAACCATTTATAAACAAAAATTTCCATCTGAAATCTCAAAATTCCCGATTGAGCACCTCCCGGGGTTGGTCCTCTCCCTTTTTAAATTAGCCTATGTTTTAAGTTGGACCAAAATACAGACAGTGTAAAAATTTCATCAAGATCGGTCCAGTAGTTTTTACGTGAAAGAGTAACACAGTCACAAACTTTCGCATTTATAATATTAATAGAATATATTGACAAAAAACAATAATACAAGTCAACAAACATGCCCGTTTAACCAATAGCAACCAATATAATATAATACACTGTTGCGCCACTGTTCTTTTTTTACATCCAGATTTCCTACTTTTCCGGTAGATTTTCCTAAAATTTTCTTTCGTAAAAACCTCCTTCTGGCAATTACGAACATCTTAAAAAAAATTTAAGCCAAATTGGTCCAGGCGTTGTTGAGTTATGCGCTTACCAATACATTTTGCGATTCATTTTTATATTATAGATTAATTAATATTGAATGATATAATAAAGTCATAATACTGAAGTGTATTTGTGTATTTTATGAATTGTTACTGAGATATACTGATAAAAATATTGTAACTGGTTTATAAATATAATCCCTATTAACTACCTACATATATAGGTTCTAGTAATATTGGTCTCGAAGAGAGTTATATCTTTAAAATACGGCTTGGCGAATTTTAACGATATATTTTTATATATATTTATTTATCCGAAACTGTAAAACATAATAATATTAAATGGAATATTCAAAGTAACAACACACGGATCTTGTTTTGACAAATATATCTATGATTTCCCTTGTACGCCAATGTTTATTCTTGTGTTACGATTTAGTTACTCTACGTATGTAGTAATGCCGATGTGGTCATCCTTTGTTCACTCGTCCAATATATATATTAGGGGACTTTTCCATCCAATAATACATATAGAAACGTGCAACGAATAGGCAATAAAAGCAATGATGAAACTTAGCAGAAGCTAATAATTGTATTCACAGTAATAAGTTCCGCCTGGGTAAATCAGAAATATTACACTGCGTGTTGTTGACAGTATTCATAATACATTAAAAAAAAAAGAAGAAAATACCCAGCTGATCTCACCCCTCCCCCAGCCATAACAAAACCCCTCCCAACTCGTTTGCGCAGAATGTCACAACTCGATTGTGCACAAACATTAATTTAGCTACCTGTGACGAAAACCCTTAAAAAGTAAATTCGTTTACTCACAAAATATGTTATACGTTATCTGAGTTTCCTCACTATTTAATGGCCTATGACTAACGATTCAACAGACTACGCGGTCACTGACTTGTTGTGAAACTGTACCTATCTTTTTTTTTTTTAAATAGTACTTGCATAAAAGTCCAATATGATTTGTAATCTACTCGAACGATTATTTTTATTTTAAGTTATACTTGATAAATTGTTATCGAATATTCGGCGAATTGTACAGCCATATGCGCCTGACAGGGCTTACAAACCCTGAAAGGGATTGCAATTTGTAAACGTAATTATAACGGAAAGCGATAATCAAAAATAATTAAGTACCTCGAAACAAAACATAACGATTAACAAAATATATTATACAATATCATTAAACAAAACATAACTCAAAACGTAATTTATAGAACATCAGTGAACCTACCCACACGGCTTTGCCGTAGTCCATATTCGGGTTGACGACGGTTTTTGCTGTGCACGATAATATTATTGGGTCGTCAATTTTCGAATAAGAAAATGTCGAATTGCGAGTGGCGCTGTTAACATATAAAGGCTAATAAGTTAACTAGCTTTGGGTGACGAACGTCAGCCTATTATAGTATTATATAATATCGTTATGATTTATGATAAAGTATTCGTCATCGTGATATTATTCAAAACGAATTGCGTATTACATCGCGGCTGGGGCGAACTCAGCACCATCGTAATATTACGGGGTTCAAAAAAATACAAAAAAATATGAAAATGTCAGCGTTTGCCCCAGGGGAATATCTGTCCACCTTAAAGGTCCTTTTCGAGCGTGCGTGCTCGGGTGTGTGCGTGTGCGTACCTAAGCTGCGGCATAATAATAATTACCTATTATTATTACGATGACGACGATACAATATTTTGCATTAAACTTGCGTTTCGTTTCGTTACAGGATTGGTTCACGAGGCAACAGTTGGTGTTGGTGATATTGATCGTCAACATATCGTTGGCGCTGATGTTTTTCAAACTTTTGACATCCTAGACGCGGCGCCGGTGGTGGACGGCTTGGACACTTCCCGCAGCCATATTATACGAAAATAGAAAAACAAAATATACATTTATTATATTTTTTCAATCATGATAATAATATTATGTTGTGTTAATTCGCGGCGGTGACAAATCAATAATTGTTATTGCGCGTCAACATTAATTATTATTTTTATAACGACCGTTTCGGGACGAGACGGCTTCGGAGCGGCACCGGACGTCTCGTCCGGAAAACGTTTCGATGCGTTTATTTATTCGTTTCAATCACTTTTTGCAATGTTATAAACTATAAATTACAATACATATATATATATATTATATACATATATACTTAATATTTATATATATATATAAACATACACATATAACACCACGTTTGTTGTACGGCGTTATTTCCCAATAAATCGATTTATTATTATTATATTATTATATACACGTAGTGACACGATGTGAGGTCGAACAACTCGACGACGGCGTCTTAAAATATTATTATTAAATAAGGCTCGAGTCGAAAGCGATTGGCTTTTATTTCGGTATAATATAATATTATTATTTTGTTAGTGAATATAGTGCATTTGATTTAATTTTTTTTTTTTCGTTCTCTAGATGTTGTTGTTGTTGTTTTTTTTTTGTTTCCCGCATCAATATTATACAATGACCAAAAATATAATAATATAGCCAATATTATCATTATCATCATCGTTATTGTTATTACTATTATTATTATTTTTATCAATATCATTATTTTATCAGCATAATGAAACGCAAAACGGATACGATTGTTTTTTTTGTAATCTTCATCACGTCATACACTCAATATCATTATAAAATGTTATGTAATTGCATTTTATTAATTATAATTAATAATATTATAATGTAGCTAATGTCGATAACAAATCTTATCTACATACACACACATACACAGTACACACACATACACAGTACACACACACACACACACTAGAGTTGTACTATGATGGCTGAGCATTCGTAGGCTTTCGTTGTTGTATGTTCTATAATATTATTATTATAATAATATGTTACGTATTACCGTAGTGTTTTTTATTTTGTATTGTGTTTCTCGAGCATAAAACAATAAAAATAGAAATGGAGAAGAACATCGCTGACACACCAATGCAGTGTTATAACTTATATTGCTATTATAAATATTATAATTATATTATATTATTATCATATTTTGTGTGTATGTACGCAATAATAAAACGTGCGTACCTATAACGCATCACCGACGATAGACGAAATTTTATGTTGTATATTGCTTATTTTTTTTTTTTTTTTTTTATTATATTATATCCGCGGCGACTATGGCCATTGGACGACATTAATGCTATACAATACTATACAGGGTTAGAAATTTTTGTATATAGATACATTAAATATGAAGGAGAAGACAAAAAAGAGAAAAAGAAAAAAAAAAAAAAAATACAAGAAAGAAAAGACAGTATAACATAATATAACTTAAATTTTGTTGAGAAGTCCTGTGTTGTGTAAAAAAACCAACGTCGTTGTTAGGTTGCTCTGTTCGGGGCTGAGTGATTCGGCTAGCTGGTCCGGAAGGTTCAGTTCCCTCCTTTCATTTTCATATCTTCGGCATTCTGTGAGGATGTGTTTGACAGTAAGTAGGGAGCCGCATTGGGTGCAGATGGGAGGTTCTTCTCCCTTCATGAGGTGTTGATGGGTGATGTGTGTGTGTCCTATCCTGAGGCGAGTGATGGCTGTCTCCTGTTTCCTGGAGATGTTTGCAGGGAACGGCCAAGGGTATGTGGTTCTTTTGATCTCATGTAACTTGGTTGTCACAGCTGCCCATTTGTTTTCCCATTGGTTGTGTGCCTCTTTAGCAATGATCCTCTTAACATCCTGGTATGTAAAAACCAGTGACGTAAGGGGGTTGTTGGCTAGGTGATTGCTTATTAATTTCACATATTTTATATAATATTATGCATCATAATTCATTATATAGGATTGCCATCATCGATGGTCGTTCCGAAAAATGGTATTAAAAAAAAAATTTAGATATTCTAAAAATTCGCTAACTAATTTCGCTGATAAATTCAAACCGGCGTTGAAAAAAACCGCATCGGTATGTTTGCACCATAATATCATTTCATATTAAACTATTTTTTGTCACTATTATGCAATTTTTGAATAAACAACATTATTAGATAATATTCAAATATAATATTATCATATTATGTTGTACTATTCGTTTTTCAATGGTCTTTTAAATTATTTTTATTTTTCAATTCAGCTTCTCCACCACTCCTCTTTCATAATATTTTGTTTATTTTTATTTATTCTGCAAGAAGATAATGGCCCCACTGAATATGTTCGTGTGAGGGCACAATAAATATTTGAAAAAATATAGTTGGTGTCAAAAAATATTTTGTTTCTCAGAGGGACGGTAGCGTTAAAAAGATCCAGAACCACTGATATATACATGGTTTAATATCCTGGTGAGGGATAATATGGTGATAATTTTCTACCGGTTTTGACCAACGAATTTCTAGATTTTAAGTTGTAATAATAATCGGTTGGAAGTCATATTAGGAGTACAATACGGTTCTCTTAGAAATACTGCAGCTGTAATGTAGGTGCTTGACCTGTATATTCAGTGTAAGAAAAAAAATTGTTCGTATCTGAATATTCAAATGTTCTATTGATTCGGATTCATAATAATTAGAATGGGAATGCATGAATAGTAATTTTAAAAGAAAGACTCAACCTATACACGAATTAATTCCAAACACCGCTTATATTGTATTGTATTCCGTCATAGATTCCATTGATTGATGAGAAACGAATAACACGAATATTGTTTTGAAAGAAAAAAAAAATATCATGCATCGCGTAAATAATATTTTACAAGTATTAAAATTATGGAGCAGAGTTTGCTAGACATTCTCTTCACATAGCGAATTTTATTCTTCTTCTTATTATGGTCACAAAAATTGAGCTTTGAGCGGTACCGTGTAGGTAGTTTTCAGGAAAATGTTCGTCAGGATCAAATAAATTCTGGAAAATATTTGTCAGAAATACTTTTGTGATGGGAACTAATATTAACTGGAAATCACTTCTTAGTAAAATTAAATTTCGGAAAAGTATAAATTTGGAAAATATTTTCGAGGAAAATTATTTATATAATTTCAAAATGAATGAAAATATTAATCAGGAAAATAATATTTGGGAAAATAATACACTAGAATTCGAAATCAAGAAACTAATATTACATAGGAAAATATAATATTACACAAGAAAATAAAAATTAGGAAAATATTACCCAAGAAAATAATCGACGGGAATTTAAGTATGGTCGAATTGCACTTATTTTAGTCGAACTGCACTTGGGTTTAAAAAAAGTATTGGTCGAACTGCACTTTCGCTCAAAAAAGGTATTCCAACAAAAATATCATGCATTTGAAGGGATTAAAGTTAAATGTTTATAAAACACTCATTTCCTTTCCCACTTACAGACAATGATTTTAATCATTGGCGTACCATTGTCCATTATGTTAATATAATATTATACAAAATACATTTATTAAATCATCAAATAATATTATTTTAATTATTATTATAACTTTTTTTAAACTAATTTTAATATTTTTTGTAGTTTATATTATACAAAATATATACATTTTTTATTCTTTTTTTAAATTTTCAAATATTATTATGACGATAAGCTTGAACGTTCATAATGACCTTAAACATATTAACTCCTTTTTTTGAACGAGTGCAGTTCGACCATTGCCTTTTTTGAACCCAAGTGCAATTTGACCATTTCTTATTAGTTAATTAGTGCAATTCGCCTCTCCCGGGGAATTTAAATATTAGGAAATAGGGGTATAATATACGGTATACCGTCGACAGGGTACGAATATTATTGTGCTGGCAATATTGAACACGTAAACGTTTCGATGGCGATGGGACTTTGGGAACGAACCAAAAAATAAACCACCCCTACGGTCGAGTGTTCACATTATAATTATTAGGTACCTTGTGCGTACCGTTTGCGGCAGGTGCCCTCCCCGAAAACGAATGGCGTCGGTCGACGGTGTAAAGCGAACTATATACACAGCCACACGTGTACGACATTATTATTAATGTGATGTCACATAATGTTTGTATGTGCTTTAAATTGTGCACGAAACATTATATATTTTATTGTGTGTTTACCACGTTTACCGTCGACTGTCCTGCAGCCGTAATCAAACATCGTGATAATTATAGTACATATTGATATTATGTTAAAACAGGACCACTCCTTGGGACGGGTTAAATTGTTTGCGTCCCATTCTTAGGGTTATTTTTGTTACACATTATCAAGTATATTTCTTTTAACACACAACCCGTCTCGCGTAGCTCTCGGTAGTTTATATCGATTTGAAATCTGTGGAACCGTGGTGGGAGGGGGGGGGAAACTTCACGGACGTTCGTTACTGTAGTTTTTTTTCTAGAATGTACTTTATTACTTATTTACTTATTATTATGTTTGTTATAGAATACTATTTATATGAGTTGTAAGACCATGACATACGTCATCTACATTAGTTATTCTTTTTTTTTTCTATTGGCCATCTGCCACACTATCCCTTTTCCACCAATTTTCCCTATCGGCTGCTAGTATTTTCTAGTCTGGTTCTCTATTAGGTCTTATTAAGTGTATACCTTCCCATCTTAAACGTAGGCTACCAAATCCCAATATCACCTTTTTCCAACTGTGTCCTCTTCCATAATCATGCGTAGAAGTTGGTTCAGCATGTCCATATATTTCCAGCTCACTGTAATCTTCGTCTCTTCATTGTGCCTTGCATGTGAAGAGTCTTTCCGACTTTTAAGTCTTTCCAACTTTCCACGTTCTCCTCTCCTCCGTCTCATCATCCTTTACTGGTAAAAAAATCTTCCTTAAATTTTTCATTCGAAATCTATAAGTTTCCTTGCCTCTGTCCTCCTTAAGGGCCACGTGTCTGTATCATCTCATCACTAACGTATTAAACTATGCGTTTTCAAAAATATCAATTTATTCCATCCATTTAATTTTTTTTTAAGACAACTCTTCATTTTTATTTCATATTTTATAACAAAAATAATTAAAATATTGTATACATTTGAATACATTCCGATGTACCTTAAACTATGCAATATATAAAATTAATAGTTGTGTATTATTTTTCTATTTGAATTTCGAGGAGCATATTGTATGCTAAAATAATTGTTATTTTTTTAGGTAAAGCTATGCCCTATGCCTTCACCTTTTTAGTTTAGAACTTTCTAAGCAAATTGAAAAAAAAATATACTACAAAATCTGTATCAAATAAAATATATTGGCCAATAAATAATAGATCTATATTATTTATTAACGTCAGTATAATGCGTAACATTAGTTTTTGTCTTCAAATATTGGAATAAACTTTAGACACCCTGTGTAGCAATAACACATTTACTACACGATCGCAGAGTATCCACGCTCGAGTGAATGCGGCTTCCGGCCTAAAGTTACATCCCCGATCGTGGTGTTAATTTTATTTTTTAGATTACTTCTAGTGATGTCTCGTCATCATTACAGATATGGTTCAGTCCAGGTCCAGATAATTGCATCATAATACAATAGCGTGTGTATACTTGCAAAAAAAATAAGAAGACAGTTGACAAGTCTAGTAATAAATAATAATAATAATAAAAATAGATGGAAAGTATTCTATACCGTAATATATGTATGATGATACGGGAGATGACAATTGAGGACGTGATTACAATACAGAAAGAAGACATTTTTCCCCCTTTTTTTTTAGGTTTTTTGATACGACTTGTTTGTAATCATATACTTCAGACATTAAAATTATATCGTACCTTACATTTCATGTTATACCTTCCACATTATTGGTAGTATAAATTGTAAGGTACACATCTGACAGTTCTTATCTAATGATTAGCTACAGAAGACTAAAAACATAAACGTGATATTGTACATATTACAAAATTCGGTAATAACATTATAAAGACGTTTAAACAATAAAATTATAAGTGGTGTGTTCATAATAGTTGTGGGGGAGGGGTGTCATAACAACATGCGTTTTTTTTTTTTGGTTTATAAGTTTTTTTTTATTCAATCTGCTACAAAAAAGAAGAACAATGAGAACAATTGATGGTAAATATAAGCTTAATAAAATAAAAATAAAAAGGCAGATTAAACAGACTGCAGAGACCTCCCAGCGGAGGTACTACGACATGAGGCGTTTTTTATTACAATTTATTTTAGTCGTTAGTATGAATAATTGTTAATTTAAAATCGTGTTCACTAACACATATTATACGAAAATTCCAACATCTTCGTCATAAATGATTTATTTATTGTTGCTGTTAATAATTATGGATTACATATGATAGTCCGCGGTTGTTGTAATCTTTTAACCCGCGTCTCGTTTAATCACAAATGGACCCAGAAAGCAACCAAAAAGCAAAATATTGTTTTGAAAATTTGAAATTAAAAAGTGATTGTTATCAATTAATAATTATTGTTATTGTCTATTGACATTATTAATTGTATTTGTATAATCGTATATACACCATGTTATTGTTGTTTTGGAACTTTTGTAATTTGCTGTACCTACCATATTACTTTAAATACAATTAAAAGCGAATTGAATTCTTTACAACATTTTAGTAACTTGACTGTTTATTGTTTTTAAATCAAATATTAAAAATTCCTATATACCAGTTAATTTTGTTTGTTAACAGTCATCAACATATTTATTACATTATATATACATTTTATAAAATATTTATCTTGGATACACGTTTTTATTATTATTATTTTTATTATTTTAAATGTATAATTATAATTGTAATTTTATAAGATAGACTTTCTTTCTAAAATAATCAAACACGCATACCATTCAGTTCATAATTATTATTTTTTAATTATTGCTATAAAATAAACTGAAAATCAGTTATCCGCTACGGTTGGAAAAATCAGAGCACGGCACTCAAAATTATTAATTATTGGTATTTTGTTTAACCTTATTTTTTTTGAAAATTTTAACATAAAACCAATACATTCAAATATTATACTGCTATAGATATAATACAGACAGGAAACTGTGACTGAATGTGGTTGGGCTTTGTGGTGATTCCCTTCAGTTTGGCACGCAAAAGTCAGCTTAGTAACAGGTAATAGAATTTATGCATTTATCATACTTAACTTAATGGAGACCAACAGTAAATAATGTTTTCATTTGAGAAATTCGCTCGAGAAACTTACCTGCTACCACCTACTAACCTATCTACTCAATTTGACAAGAACGGTCAAGATTTCGTCGAAAAACTCATTGCTTATAAAATAATTATATCCGTACACTTGTAACGATTTTCTTTCTGTAGCTACCTACCGTATTTCCCCACTCGTCTGATTTCAAATCAAGGGCTACGAGAATTTGCATGTTCGTCTACATTCTACAACACCCACAGCTGTAATGTTTTAAACATTCAATTCTACAACACCTGACGAGTATTCCGTAACCTCTGCAGGTAAGTACAAACATATAATTATATTATATTATAATATTTGGTATGTAAATTGGAGATTTTAGTAGGACACAATGCACTTAATATGGTTTTAATATGGGAGAAAATGGTATAATGCGGAGAAATCGGAAAAAATACCATTTTTTAGAGAAAACCCCTCGTTCAGTTTTCAGTTTATTACATCATCACTGTAAATATTAAGTTCGCATCGAAAACAGTCGATTATGATCAATATTTTAACCGGAGTCAGCTTAATTTTATTTTAGGCCTTTATTTTCACCTCCTGTCTCGCCATTTTATTATACTGAGCATGCTTTCTACAAATACTGAAATAACGAAATTGCAAGAATAATAAATTGATGATTATAATATATCGATTATTTTTGTATTAAATATTAATTGTATTTATGTTGGTGCAATATCTGCGATAATATTATTGACTCTCGAACGTGATAAATTTCTAAAAATATAATGCACAGCACTGTTTAATATGTTTACTATTAGGAAAGTTTTGATAAATACAGACACATTCAGACGCACACTTACTACGGAAAGTAATTCTAATATGTATTTAAATTATAAGTGAAAAAAAAGTATTCGAGTATAGTACAGACAGATATAAGTAGTATAAAGTGGTAGTAAAAAGTAAAGTAGATAGACAGGTACTTACAAATACTTTACAGTTTTTTGAGTGCATTTTTTTTTTTACTCACTTATTGTATTGATAATTGTTGATAAGCCACATAATTTGATTTTTTATAACAATAATTACCAGTACCTATCTTTTTTTCTTATTTGAAAGTTGGTTGAGCATTATATTATAAAACACAACAAAAAAATATTCTCAAGCATGGGAAAGAACATAAGAAGTGGATATCTCTTAAATTAGTCATATAATACCTGGAATTCCTAGCTTTAGTATAGGTACTTACTAGCTACTTTTAACTACTTATAACTACACGTCTACAACTATTCTTGGAATTAAGAGGACTTTTAAAACTTCTGAAAATGGCCCCTTTAAATTTAAAATGATATGTAACAATGATGATAAATTATTTCTATTATTTTTTTGTTATGTTATCGAACTCAAAAAAAGTTAACATTATATAAAATAAAAAGATTTTGAAAATTAATATTATTAGATTAATGATTTCAAATTCGAATATTTTGATACAATATTTAGAACACTACATCCAAGTACCTAACCTACTTTTTTTGTAAAGTGTATAAGATCAGCTGGTTTTTTATTTTAAAATTAATTTTGGGTTTACACTAGGTTTATAAAAACAAAAGTTGTACAACTTTTGCATTGACCATTATTATTTGGAATCAAAACGATTTTTTTAACATAGTATTCTCTGCTAGTGAGTAACGGATAATACAATCACCAAAACCTGAAAACAAATGTATATAGTGCAGTAGGCCATTTGTTAGGTGTCGATGTGAGGGCATGGGGTTTATGATGTGATAAAAACGATTATGAATAACATTTCTGAAAATATTCAAAATTTTAAAATAAATTACAATACCTAATAATGGGTTTACGATTTTATATGGCTTTGGATTAATGATTAGGTTGTTTGAATAGATAAAAACCAATCGCGTTGAAAAATATTTACACGAAACCAATATAAAATATGGAAAAAAGGTTTTAATTTTTAAGATAAAAATGTTTTTAATATAATATTCCTGATTGGTGATAATATTTTCAGTTTAATGATGATCTTTATGTATATAAACAATATGTCCTGGGTGGTTAGAGTGACCACCCGGAGTCGTATAATACTAGGTATATCTTAAGTTATGAAAAATAATTCTTTGGAAGAGGGGGGTGGGTCTAAACATATTTATTTTTTTTTTGTTACGGTCAATTTTACCTTTTTCAAACAAAACTCGCACATTAATTGCTGATAAATCTTAAAAGCGTTTTAACTATTTTAATCGTTTATTTTTTTTAACTAAAAAGCTATTTAGTTTTCTATTAACTAAAATACACAATTAAATCAGAAATTATTTTTATTTAATTAAAAAAAACAATTTTCAAAAATAGGTATTTTTGAAAGTAATAAAATTAATTAGGTAAGTAATAAAAAAAACAAATGACTTAGACCACAGGGGTTCTTTTCATAACTCTAGCCTTAGTGTATACTATTATGACGCCGGCCGGTCACTTCCCCCAGGGACACATTTTATTTTTCTTTATTTTAGATTCAGAGCTATGAATGTATTGATTTTACAATGATGTGTTATTTTTTTTCTTTATCATCACTAGTTGGGGCAGTAAAATTTAGTAAAAATGTTAAATTCCCATCTTCCCGAGAGTGGTTTGTGGTACCAAATTTGATTGAATTGGTAGTTTGGGTGGTAAAATTCAAAAATGTCTACTAGAGTGATATTCTTATCAAAATAACTGGAAAAATAAAAAAATAAATTATAAACTTGAAATTTTACGCAAAACCCGTTTTTGACAAAAGTGATTTAGTTTTCTTCGCAGTACTCAAAAATGAATAACCTTAGAAGTTTTCAATAAATGTTTATACATCATAACATTTTCCAAATATTTTTAATTACAGATATTTGATATTATTACTAGGTCAAAAACCTTGAATAAGTAATACAAAGTTCCTTGCAAGGTGTTCATAAACCAATTAAAAAATAACGAAAAAAAATATTCACCAAATTTTTCATAATTGTTTAAAGATGGAATTTTGATGAAATGAGTGAAATAATGAAAATTTACAAATTGATTTGTAGTTACAAATTAATATTAGGAAATCTTTTTATTTAATATTCATATATGCGATTTAAAAACTCAATACAATATTCCTCATTAGTTGTTGTTACTAGAATTTTAAAATTAAGTTGATCATAATTTCACAATCATTTTTTATGGGGTACTGTAAAAGTTCAAAACTTTACGAATTTGGATACTTACGCATAAAATAACGACTTCTCATCAAATGGTTTTCTTGTTTCGTTGTGATTCAAAAACAAATAACTGTTGATATTTTAATTTAGTGTTTATAGGTAACTATTAGTATTTTCTAATCATAGTATAATTTTCAAAATATTTCAATTTTTTGAACTAATAGTAATATTTAAAAACGACCCCTGACATCAACATTTAATATTACTGCTATAGCAGTAATATCGGCAACTGTCCACCAACGTGTTAATAGACATTTAACATTTTCAATATTTTTAGTTTTTTTTTTTTAAAAAATTAACAAAAATATTTCTATAAGCTTAAATATTTTATTCATGGTTCCTCATAAGTAGTTCATACTGTAACTGAAAAATCTAAAAAATATGTATACCCTCCTTTCTTGTACACATTTTAAGTTTAAATTTTAACAAAATTATAGATATTTAAACGATGAATAACGATTTTAGTTGTTTTGTTGTAATTAAAAAGTATTATTTTGTGGGTAGAAACTTGAAACTTCTAACGTTTATTTTATTATTATATACCTACTAGTATTAGACACACAATTACATTTTTAAGTGTGATGTTTTTGGTAAAAATTCAACTTAATTCAATTTACCTTATTACTTTAATAGCAAAATTATAAGATAATATACTTTGCAGTATAAAATATTATGGGTTTTTGCTCAAAATGTTTTTCGTATGCAATGATTTATCGTTGGTGTACACTCGACGGGTACAGCAGCGCTGGAAATTTAAATTTGTAGAAATGTTATGAATTGTTTTTATTTAACTTCTATAGTAAAAAATTAAAAGTACTTAGGGGCCATATGGAGATTTTTTAAATAATAATTTATGCGTCAAGTTGTGTTTATCTCTTTTGAAGAATTTACACAACAGTGCCAATGTTACACACTTTCCCCTTTTTTAACTTGAATTTTATTTTCGGTGGTTATACCATTTTTTTGGTTTATCGGTTTCCGTTTGAACTTCGATTGCATTCTTCGATAGTTTGTACCTATATTGTCATGTGGTGTAAAAAACTAGTTATTATAACATTTTCGAGCACTGCCGCCTATCAAATAATTTGGCACGTGTATACATAACTCGTATTCCTACGTACACTACAATAATAATATAGTACATCAGGAGACAGGGGTGGGTTTCAGACGTTTCAGTATTACACACGCGTAGTATACACCCCCATACATTTTCTAGCGATCGGGCGGGGATCGAAAATCGTCTTCACGCACTCCCCACGGGCGAGTGTATAGCTTATAATATATATACACACACACACACACACACACACACACGCACACACCTGTACACAACACACGTTTATTAATATATCGTCTTCTCCGGGGGTCCCTCTTCGGAGGCAACCCGGAAAAGTCCCTTCTCTCCGAATAACTCGATTACACCGTTATATACCACCGTCGTACTTTCATTCCCCGCGCATCCTACGCAACGGTCAAATGACTCGGAACCGTAATATATATATACACCCTTGTGCGGGTGTATGTGGGTATGTGGGTATGTGTGTGTGTAGGTGGGTTCGTGTGTGTGTTTTCTTGGTCCCTGTAAACACACACCCGCCCGGCACTGTTACTATAGTGATGTGCGGCGCACACGGCGCAATGACGTCGGCGCGTGCAAGACCTGTGCTTCAAGATAGAGGCGAGTGTCCCTCTGCACTGCACACACCTTACCGCGTTTTGGTCTGGTCACGTGTCGTCTTCAAGACAAACGCAACCTGATTACAAATCTAATAACAATGATGATATTCTATTCCGATTGCGGCTGAGGTATACGCATAATATTATAATAATTATAATTATAATAATAATACCGCTGTACTAGGTGCCCGTATACGTTATTATCGTGATACGAGTATACCATAGTTAAAGACCGGATTTATATGTTTTCACATATCGTTACTGGGTCTACATATATGCAGTCTTATTAGAGTAAAAAATGTGGATGATTCATTCAATTCTGAATGTGTAGAAAAAATTTTTTTTTGCATATTTGAGAATATTTAACTCATTTACCATATTTTGGAATATTTCGTAAATTGTGAGAAAAAATTTGTATTTATTTTTAATTTTAATATTACGGTATCCAGAACATTTTTGTTTGAACATTTAATTTTTTTTTTTTTATCATTTCCAACTCTTACTAAAGTACAATGGTATTCAATTAGAATACGCAACTTTAATACCTCATTAATACCTCACTATTAAAATAATGTTGAAAAACAAATTTTAAAGTGCATATTAAAGCATATAATGATGTTTATTGATTATTTTTGCATATTTTAGCATTTTATTTTAAAATTTTAAGAGAATGTAATGAGAATATTTGAAGGTTTTTTAGAGAAAATTAGTTTCATGTTTTAGGTATTTTAAGAAAATATAAATCCGGTCTTTAATCATAATATATAGAGGTACAACAACACGAGCCACCGAGGATTTTTCATAATATTCAAGACGTTATGAATATTATATTATATAGGTACATGATAACAGAGGGACAGTAATTATATTTTCGATTTTTGAAGAATTGTTGTGAATAAAAAAATCATTGTCTTCTCTCTTAATAGGCAACAGTTTTTCCTGTATACTATACATTTTTTAAACTTTTATATAACGTACCTATACCTGCAATAAAAATTATTATGAAAGCCATCCTATTGATAATATATAGTATTCGGGCCATAGTAGCTGTAATAATGAGATAAGGAGATTCCAATAACACACTATTATTATATTATTGAAGTATAGTTTACTGGTGATTTCAACGCGTCGAAACCATCGTCGTGTATATACGACGCGTTATTTCGGCAGCAGAGCCGAATGAAAATAAAACTGGAAGTTCAAATAGTTCGATTGAACCACCCACCTCTTTAAACACGACTGTAAAACTGGCTCAACTAATTATGTATAGATAATTTGATGACAAATCTGTGTTTAATATAATTATAGCGCAGAAGTACTAAGAAGTAGATATGCACTATTATCTTACCCAATACCCACCCACCCATTATTAAGGTAGTTGAATTGAACTACTTGAAGTACGTTTTCGGCGCCACTAGCGATGACCATATTATTAGCATACTGGCAGTAGTATAATAATATTATATTATTATGATATAGTAATGGAATTTCGAAGAAAACAAGATGACTTACGTGACGAGGTAGATACGCGTGCAAATTCAATGGTTGGTGTGACACCAGTGAGGAACTATCACGTCATAATTATATATAGGCCGTAACGGCAACCAATAGAGTTTAATTTCGGAGACGTTGATGGTATAATTATCATTATGTGGCGTATATGAGACGACGACACCGAATATCATACACGCCGCAACTGTGTTACGCACTTTGAAGAGGTAATTCGATTTCAAAATATAATATAGACAAATTAGCACTGAGGTGAATGGTAATCGAATATTCCCTTCACGCCTATATACCAAAATTCTGAAACACCGAGAAACCACTGAAGTGAGAAAACTATAACATATACACATTACACACTATTCACCTGCAAGAATGCGCTCCCCAAATTATCCGTATTTGATGATGCATTTGTATCAGTGGCGTATCCTAGGGATGTTTTGGGTGTTCTAACATCCTTACCCACGAGGTCAGCCCTTTTGATGCAAATAACATTATATTGAATAAAATTAATGATATATGCTTCAGATGTCTAAAATTATATTTAGTCATACATAATATATAGTTCTGCTTCATAATAGGTATTATTAGTAATATAAAATTAAAACACCCCCCCCCCCCTCGCACCACTAAAAAAAATCCTGGCTACGCGCATGATTTGTATAACTGTATACACATTTTTTTTAATTTGAAATTTTAAGTACTTATAATTGGTCGTATACAGCTGTAGAAGATATTCGTCAATAAGAGACAATGAAACTACTTCTATACACTTAGAATACGGGCAGATAATTTAAACAAAACATTTAATCAAATTTGAATGTCAATATGTCATAAGAATATAATATTTTATATATTTCAATATTCTTCAAAATTGTTGTTTTTATTGTAGTGTTATATTATTCTTAGAATACACTAGATGTGGGACCCACATTCGGGTATGGGGGGGGGGGGCATGCGCTGTTGTAGTGAAACTCGACAAGAGCGTAGGTGCGTAGGTGACTGAAGCGACGACTGTAAATGTTTGGTTTTATGATTGTATTTATATACGATTCCGACCGAAAACATTGGTTCGAGCTTTATTTGTAATCATTTGACGTTATTACTTTCTACATGAGGAACAGCGTTAACATAATTTATTTAATTATATATATATTAGTTTATAATTAACAGCTTTATTTAGAAGGGACGGACGTTAAAGAAACGTATACCATCGTACCTCATAATATAATAGCTAACAGCGCCGATCCAATTGTCATTGGTGAGTCATCAGCTTAGAGCGTACGAGGGTAAGTCGGTTTAGTGAGTGTGCACTCGATACGGGTGATTATAAGACAAATTAAAGGTAATAATATTTTTAGATATCTAAATGTTTTATGTCATTTAACGAGGGTTCTACGGTAACTTATATGTCACAGTGAGTGAAGTGTGCAGTGGGCCTCCAAACATATTTTATAACTTTATGGGCTAGTTATTTTAACCTAATAATTTTAAAGTGCATAATGCACTGCACCATGTACAAGTCAGAACCATAAATAATCAATGGCATTATTATTGTCTTAAATAACAATAGGTATGTGTTTATTCGTCGTGAACATCGAAAAAAAATGTTCACTTATTTGTTTATATTAAATTCATCGAAACAGGTAGCATAGGTATAGTAAAATATTTCAATTGGTATAGTAACGTTCACACATAGTCCCTAATGTACGTGTATTATATGACTATTAATCTGGCTAGACTGTCGATTATCAACCTATCATATCAGTCTTAATCATGACTTAAGCTTGACAGGCTAGTGACGTTTTTTAAAACGTCTGGAAAAAATGGCTCCTGGTACATGTGATTCAAGTGTTTAATCGGACATTCTGACCACTGGTACTGTTAACATTTAAAATAACAATAAACTCTAAGAATATAATAATAAAGAAATACGGACATTTTTCTTACGTATTATTATTATCAAAGTTGGGCAAGTTAATGTGATTTCTTAACTCATTTGAATTAAGTCAAGTATTTTTTATTCAATGAGCCAAGATAAAATTTAAATTAATAGACATTTTGAACATATCAATCACGTTAACAAATACTATCTACTTAAATTTAATTAATAAGTTAACTTAACTTAAAACAAAAAATGTGTGGTAAACTTTGATAACTATTTCCTTGTTTATGTCAAATAAGTAAGTAGCAATAAACAAAAATTAGTATAAACAATGTCAAAAAAACAAAAGTTTATTGGTAACCGATTGACTTACTGATAGTGGCAACTGACCGGCAACTGGTAAGTAAGTGCAAAGTGTTAGAAATAAATAATAAATAATCCTGCAGCTGTGTAATGAGCGGGGAATGAAAAAAAAATAATGTAAAAATGTACAATGTATGAATATCTTTAAAATATTATAAACAAAAACGGGCGCAATTTGTGCTCATTGCAACTAATAAATAGGTATTATGAATACAATAAGAATACTTAATATAATGATTCAAGGGCTCGCTGCAATGTCTTTATGCTGGTGACCAATATCCCCCCTATATTATTATTAGTAATGAATATCATAATTTAGTTGTTATGTATCAATTTGAAATAATTCGTAAATATATCTACATTTTTTCATGGTGGGGCGTGAGGGCAAAATGAATTTTTCTTTTATTCAAAATTGAAAATAGTTGTATACAGTTTATAACCTAAATCTTATTTTCGAGTAACTAATACATTTATATTTTATATTGCTACTGCACTTTAAAAAAGTATTCGCTTCACAATTAAAAACTATATACCATGTTTGGTACCTACCTATAGTGGCAATAAACAATTATAAAATTATAATTACTATTGGTATACAAACCATGCTACTCTTTATTCTGTGATAGGTATTGCCATTTAGCACTATATGATAATCTATACTGTGTTAACTTACTATATTAGAAAGATTACAGACTTGAAATAAATTCTATTGTCTAGAAAAAAAAATACGATTGATGGCTTTTTCATTGATAGAATTGATGGGATCGACCAAATTTTGATGGTGGCCTCTATCTGTCTTCATAATGTCAACATACTATTTACGGGTGCTATATAGTTATGAGGTTACCTTGGTTTTTGGTTGATTGCTTATCGTAATAAATTGTAGTATTGAAAGATTTATGATAGATTGCAGTTCGATTACATATTAATACAACAACGGCTGTTGTCGATGAACCACCCCTATAGAAGACATTCGTTTTCGCTGGCACTTGCATTTTATCCTGTGTGCGTCCTTTGATAATTTTCAAATTTCCACTTTGAGTTAAGACACGTACTTCGTCTAGTTTCTGAGAAGAGTGCTAATTTGTTTATGTCCGCATACAAACAGTCACAGCTATTTTATCGGATCTTGCTGAAAAAAAATCAAAGTATTTACATAATAATGTCAAACACGGTTAGACTTGGTAATAAAATATATTGTATTATGCATACCAACTATTCGTATTTACTTTTATAGTATAACTATAGCTGTATTTTATGGCTGTCCCTCCCGGCGTTGTCCGTGCCAAAATTATTATTATTATTATTATTATTATCTGTAGACTGTAACCAATGGTAACTCTATAAATAAACAAAAAAAAATATTCTTATTTCGTGAGCTAAAAAAAACATACATTCATGATTGCCTATAATAAGAGTTGAAAAATAAGTTATAAACTCCCTCCAAGCTCAAGGAATTTATTGAAATCCAGTACGTTTTGAGTCTAATAATTGCAGACAGATAGGCAGACCAAAATTCATTTTAAGATAATGTATAGCATGATACAGATAACGTGATTACCAGCTGATAATCTACAGTTATAAGGTTAGTCAAAATGATTCATCCGATTTAAAATGTTTATGTATTTTAGTTTTAGAGTAATATATGATTATAATATGATACATTGAATAAACTGCTACAATGCTGACACGATCTATATATTAATCACATCCACTTAGTAAATCGCTCATTTCGTAAATATAAAGTTCTGCTACAAAATATTGTATGTTGTTATTTTGACCTAGTGGTCAACATTAATTATATTTACATTATGTTATCTCTTATTTTTTGATTAAATATTATTTTGAATTCTAAAGTCTATAATGATATTATAATAAAATAATTATAAAAAAAATGTATTGGTTACATTTTCCCTAGATTACATTTATTAAATATTTAAGTTATGTGTTTATAGTTATAAGAAATAAGAATAAAATTTTGTTTATATTAATAACCTGATGTATAATATATTTCCTTATTTATTTGTACAAAATTAAAAGATATGGCAATGACTTAAAAAAAATATGTTCACAATGATGTGATCAAGTGGTTGACGTTTTAATTTAATAAATAGTTATTTAGTCTGTTAATTATTATGTAAATATCTAACACCTCACATATCACTAAATTTATTTGAAAATAAGTTATGTAAAGATACAATTATGTATTCGTATATATTATAATAAGCTGTGTTTATATTACTTACTTATAATATTATGTTTATTTTGATACCTATTTCACTATTTTTGCAGTATTTGCTTGTTTTCTTACAAGTTTAGTGGATCAAATCGAGCCGTGTTTACTAAACTACGTAATTCTATTGGCAAAAATGATTAAGGTCAATTCGATATGCTTATTACCGGATATAATTTCCAATTCTAGTTTAAATTATTTTCCATTCCAAAGTGTACTGAATTCTGAATTAAAATTATATTTTTATAAACAAAAAAAAAAACAACTAAACACATTTTTTTTTTTACTTTGGTCATACGATGTGTTTTGTAATTTAAATACATTATCATAACAAAACGTTTTATAAGAATTTATTTTTACCAACTATATTGCATTTTTTAACAACAGTTTTACAAATTTCATTAATAGTTTTTTTTTTAAATAATAAAATATAATATAATACTTGTAAAGGTATTTTGTAATTTCTGAATATTTAAAAATTTAAATTAATCGAGAATTTATTAATTTTTAATGGTAAACATTTTAATTACAACGTGAGGATTATCTACACTCCCAATAAGAACACAAATAATGACCAACATATATTTTACTAATGATTTACTATTTACAAGTACATTTAGCGAATTATATAGAGCTAATAAAACTTCGAATTACTTCCTCTTCATAAAACTAAATGTTTGTTACACATTGGCCCGAATAACGCTTAACGAAACGTTAAATAATATAAAAACAATTAATAAGTATTACCTATAGATTTTTATAGTACAGGTGGTGTGTGCTGTTTTTTAAATTTAAATTAATTGGAAAAAAAGGAAATTAAAGAAAAAAACATTTGAAACTAGGCATAGCCTAGGGTTGCAGAGGATGCACTAATTAAATTAGGAGATGTTACGTAACCACAAACTTTCCCAACAGGAAAGTACAAATAAATGTCACACTTTATTTTTCAAGTATGGTTACCCCATAAGTATTTAAAGTATAGTGTACTAGTATTATAGGCCAGTGATAGTAAATATTCATGAGCATTTTTTGTTGTGAACATTTTCAAAAAATGTTCCTATTTTAATTTCTCATCAAATATCCACCTATCAATTAATATTATATAGTTATAGTATTTTTGATCAACATAATTATATTTAAAACAGTAGTTGTAATACCATTTACCCATTTTAATATTATTCTGTTAAATAAAGTATAGGAAATACAAAACAGAAATCAATTTATCTCAGCAAATTAATGTGAATTCTTGTCTATTATTAAACAATTTGTAATTGTACTTCAGTATACAACATTTTCCTAAATTTATTGATTTTTCCACTTTTTGTTATTTATTGTTTGAAATTCATTCAATTCACAATTTTACACAAACTACATTTATAATACGTCAGAACTATTTTTAATTAACAAATATGTTTTATCATCACGTAGGTGCCTATATATTTTAATTTTTGTTCATATTCAGTCGTTTAATCCCTTAATAAATAACATACATTTAACTAACACACAAACCGTACAATCTCAAAAATTAATTATGTTAAGAAAAATACATTAAAAATCAAATTTTAAAAACATTCAATTGTACATCTCTAGTCAGGGTACTAGACCTTATTACTACTACTATTTCGGCTCACTTCGGACAGCAAAAAGATAGACAAGACATTTGTTTTTAAAATTTCTTTATGATTAACTTAATCGGGGAGGTGACACGAGGTCCGTCAAAACTGATTTTCCTTTCGGATAAACAATTAATGTAAATTATTTTTATGGCCCCCGAAAGCTCCATGAAATCCTTATGCTGCTCTCTAAAAATATTGATTGGTCATCCCTGGTCTACGTTGGGCCTATGCACTATAGTAAACCATCAAAATATGTTGTGGTCAATTGATAGCAGGATAATAGAAAGTGGTAAATAAATTGGGCGATAATAATTTATTGTTACGGCAATAAATTAATAGACGATAATATTATATTCAAATTGATTTTATTTTATATTTATTAAATTATAAATTTTATTTTATTTATTGTTTATAATTTTAATTAACTGTCTTTAAATAAATATGACATTACAATATTAATAAAAAGTGAACCTTTATGGAAATTAAATACGAGATATTGCACATAACATTCATCTGAAAATGTAACTGTGATATTTGTATATTTATCAAATTTTATTTTTTTTATTGTTATTTGAATTATTGATTATTTAATTGGGTTTTAGTTTATTTGTGAAAATCTAAACATTATATTTTGAATTTGAATTTTTTTTTATATTTATTAATTTTTGTCTTACCTAATTTGTAAATCAAAACTTATTTTTCCATACTTCTCAATATTAAAATAAAAGAAAACCGTATCCTATAAATAATATTGTAGTACACTATCACACCATCTATTGTCGGCTGGAAGCTAACTTTTATATCGGTTCAAATAGTTCAAATATGTTAACAAATTAAAAATAGATTATAATGTAACTATAACGGATTTATTTTAGAATTTTGAGGCTTGTATTTTATCATCTAAACCCAGGGTGGACTGGCACGGATAGCAAGGCAGAGAGTCCACCTGGGCCGGTCAACCATAAAAAAATATGAACTGTAGCAAATGAAAAATCAAAAAATTAACATTGGGTGAAAATTTCAAGTCTCCACGATTATTCGTTTTTGAATTACAACAAAATCAGATAATCGTTCGATGAGAATTCTTTAATATACGGCTGAAAATCCGTTTATGTCAAAAAAATTTTAACTTCAAAAGCTCACAAAATGTTTGTTTGACTTTCCAGTAAACTTGAAATGTGATGGTGTATATTTGCACCACCTAATTTGCGCCACAGTATTTGCATAAAATACGACATTATTGAGGATTCTGTTCGAACGGGACGTGCTGTAGGTGGCCAAGCTTGGATCTAGGGAAGGGGGATCTAGCCACTCTTTTGAAAAATCATATATCATGTCTTATTTATATAACACTAGCTGTCCCATTCGGCGTTTGCCGTGTCAACATTTGTTTTTACGGGACTGCTGTGGTATACTAACATTGTGTAAACGTATGTACCTATCCAATAATAAACATTTAAATTAACAAATAAGTGCTAAAATTAGTTTTAAAAGACTAAAAAGGTTTTTTTAATTTAAATATGGGCTGCAGCCCGCAGTCGTGGCTCTGGAAATTCGGAAAACTCAGGAAAATACAATATGAGCCTGTATGGTTTTTTTTCCCAGCTGTTGTAGTTATCTTCCAGACACGTGCCGCAGGAGAATTCGTGTTCATTTTACATATATCGTATTACCCATATCGTTTTATTTATTAGCATAAAATACGACACGAACGACACTATAGAATAATTAACATGTAATATATTATATTTACGAGAATTTATTTATTTATTTATTGGATTGGCACGTGGTGCGTTGGCGCAATGCTACTGAAAGTAAGTAACGCCCGCTAATACTAGTTCCCGGATGGGTGACCACTCTTGATCGTAGTAGTAAAAACCTTGCCTTGTAACAACACCTATTACAGTATCAACCTTAACAACCACAGTTCATAATCCCCTACAACAGCTATAATGTTTAATGGCCATAGTCGCAGGGTTAAGTTCTAAAAAAAATGAATTTTTTTATTTTTATTAATAAATGTTTTGATATCAAATAAATTATTATTATTACGATTATTTTCGCTGACGTAATAATACAGACCTGTTTCACCCCATATGTAAAGGTACACGTGGATATTATTATAAGCTTATACTTCAAAGTATAAAAAAGTTTTTCTAACAAATTTATCTAACTTGCTAATAATATGAGTTTTTGATGTTGTATACATATTTTTATCTCCACTGACCTTCATTTCAAGATTAATTATTCAGAGCTTGATTTAAAATCAAATATTGGGTGTCTTAAAACTGCAATAGTACAAATCATTTGAATTATTTTCCCATATAATTATATTTTATCATATTAATACATACTCCATTTCGTATACACGATCGATCGTTACTGATTTCGTATAGCCGCCGCACTGACATTTTTGGTGGGATCTCTAGTGGGATATTTCTCAGGAAGGATTATAATATTATTATGTATAATGGGCTGCGGCCGTGCAGGCTCGGGAAATTCGGAAAACTCGGAAGAAGACATCCGAGCACGTATGGTTTTTTTCCCTCCCAGCTGTTGTTGTTGTCCTCCAGACACGAGGCACAAGACTCGTGTTCATTTGCACACCGAGTATTACCGTTTTATTTATTCGCATAAAATACGACGCGAACGACATTAATGACGTTCGAACGGGACGTGCTGCAGGCAACAGACGTTATAATGCAGACAGACAGACAGACAGACGGACGAACCTGTCTCATCGCCCCACATATACCTACGTGAATATTATTATTATTATGCTGTACAGTTATATATTATTATACACGTGACGGCAGATGCATTTGTGCAGCCTATTACTGCACACATGCAGTGTCGTACGTGTGTGCAATAATATTATAATGCATATTAAAATATGCACTGCATTATGCCATTATATACTATTATTATTATTATCATCATTATGATATTATTCCGATATCATGTTGGGCCGGATTTTAAGTTATGCGTCAGAGAGGGGCTGGCTCGCGTAATAATACAATAATAATTGATAAACTTCGCGAGTATATTATACATATACCGCTAGTGGGGTTGGTATCCGGTGGTGGTACATACCTGCACAGTTGTTATAATATAGTAATAGTAGGTACACATTATTATACTATATAATATTATATTATTATACGTGCGTGTTGTACCGGTCGCTATATTCAGGGTACGTTTTCTAGCCATGCTCCCCCTGTTTTTATGCTAAAATTATGCAATTATTCAAACCATATTATTCAGAATTTTTAATAGTACGGAACGACCGTATTTTCGAATTTACAGTTTTTTTTTTTTTTAAATATTATACAAATATTGAACTCAAGCAAAATGAAATAATTTGTTTTTTTATATTCACAGTAAAATAGAGTCACTCAACCAAAAGTGGTATTATAATTGCCTGACAAAGCTACTGGAATTAGTTTGGAAGGATAATCATTTTGAAAATTGGATTGATTATAAAATATAACTACGTATAACAAACAATATTATGTTATATCCGAAGTGCTTTTATAATTTAATTTTGCTTTGATAAAAATGGAACAAGCTTATTAGTCGACTAAATGGTTTTCAAAATTAAAATCTGACAAGCATTAGTTTGCATCAGTTTATCTATAGTTTTGTCGGAAACATAGTTTTATATCGAATCAAATGGTTTGAAAATACAAGTATATGCCCTCACTTACGGATTAAAGACATTAAACAAACTATTCATTCATCCCAGACCCCGGTAGTGATAGAACTTACAAATTATACACAAACACTAACACTAATATTATCATTTACTTGTCACACACTGAAAAGTTGTAAACATATGATATTGATTTTAGTAGAGCATATTAGTTTTCTATAAATATAAATCTTCTTAAAACACGGCTAAATGCATATCAATTGTAAGTATAAATTAAAATTTATAAAAATGCGATGGACGAGCGTGATTAGAAATTCACTTATGTTTGCGTGTGTGACTTTGGAAAAATGTTTTAAAAAATAAAATATAATTTATAGGATAATAAAATATCGCTAAAACATAAAAAAAATGGCATCAAGACTCTAAATAGACATGCAAAATTATGCGACAACAAATAATTGAAAAATGTAATAATATTAATTATGATTATTGATTCGGTGTACGACGGACGTGTTGACGTGACGCGCAATTGGTTTATCTGCCGACAAAATTGGCGGGCGTGGTAGTCGTGGTTGTTACCGCGGTAGCAGTGAGTGACGGACGGACGGCGCTGACACGTGGATCGCATAAAAGCCTATAGGATTTCGCTGCAGACAGTCGTTTTCCTGTCTCGGCAGTACGTCAGACTCAGTGTAAGCTTTATCTATTTTATATAATATATAGGTAACTTAGATAATATTATTGGCGCCAACCCGTTTTCACTTTCCTCCTGCACATATCCTGCTGTTGCACGAATCCTGTCCGCATTGTTGTAGTTATATATTAATGTAATATTATTATTATATTGCATATATTATTATTATTGTGTGTTATCTTTCGGCGGCAACTCGACTTCCGACCGCTCTCAACCTCTTTCCAAGACGCCACGGGTTTCGGATGTTTACGCGTAAGTCTGCTGCGATCGTAATCGGGTTGTGCGAAATATATTAATTCTATAAATTACAATATAATATTATTATTATTATTGTGTATACGATGTACTTAATGTGACGCAAGTATAAACATATATAGAGTTTCGGGGAGAGAGAGAAGGCCACATTTGGGGGGGGGGGGGTGGCGCTGGGTTAAACTGCCCCGGGTGCCAGTATTTTAGGGGCGCCAAAATTTTGTGGTCAGAAATTTGTTTAATTGTGAATTATTAAAATTTTATAATTTAAATTATTTTAAAAACAGTATTATACAATATATTTTAGTATAATAGTATTATATATAGTATTATGCTGTTTGAAATTGTTTTAATTAATATTAATTAAATATGTTAAAAATCAACTTATATGATGAATATAAGCAAGGTTTAAGTAACATAAATTCAAATGTATCTTTGAAATGATCAAGCAATTACTAAACAATATTTAAAAAAAAGCACACATTATAAAACAAATATTCTTGTCTGTGCTCAAAATCTAAAAGGTTAATGAGGATCTATCTCCCATATTTTCCTTGGGTAGGCACCTTAGGGGGGCAGCAATTTTTTTGCACCAGGGCGAAAAATGTCTAAATGCGGCACTGGAGAGAGGGATAATATTATTATGCATTCAATTATATCGAGTAGGACGCCTCTGAGCAGTGCTGAATTTGAAACTCATGCAATATTTATATCAAAATTGTTATGCATCTTCCGCAGAAATTGAGTGTTTTATATAATTTAGGTATTTTTCTAATTTCATAATTTAACGATAATAAGTATATAATATATTTACCAGTTTTTCAAACTTAATATTCTTGAAACCCATCACCCCTTCATAGTATACACTTCTGACATTGTACCGTTATACGGTGATTTTTAATTAGATATTATTTTTAAAAATTTACATTAATACCAAATAAAAAAGCATCACTTATATGAATACTCAATACCTTAGAGAGTTTTAGGGTCCAGAACGGGAACGTTTGCGACACTAAAGTATGTTATCAAAGCCCGTAATCACTATTTAAAACCAGCCAGTTTACAGGAAAACCTCCTTATAACGGACCCTCTATAATACGGAAATCTCTTTATAACATAAAATAACAACAGTCCTGTATAACATATAATATCCCGTATATTTTAGTCTCCTTAGAACGGAAACTCCTTTATATCGAAAAAGTCTGTTGGTACCGAGCGATTTCGTTATAAGGAGAGTTTACTGTAATCAATTATGCTTGGAATCGAGATTTACTGATCATAATCTGTTGGATTTAAAGATATTTCTGTTTTCACATTCTATATATTTAGCCATATAGGTAAGTATACCTACTAGGTTGGTACGTACTTGATTTATGACATTAATATTAAACGTTTATAAATAAAACATTACAAAAATCTTAACTTTTATTGGATATATTTTAATTGCTTTAAATTATGAATGCTTAATTATTCCATTAATATAATAAATTCTGTTCAAGCATAGTTAATTATAATTTATTATTATAAAAAACACCAATATTAAATAATATTAAAAACCAATATCAATCATAATAAATTAAATATAATTATGATTAATTATACTTACACTGTGAGTAGTGAGTACTTATCGTCTTGTTTATAATACTGTCACTAAAGCATTGCAAAATCCCTGTGGACAATTTATAATACTACGAAATATCTGAGGGATAGCACAGTTTATTGGCAATAATACTTTTCTTCTTAATATTATTTCATAATTGCACTTTATCGATCGATTGAGCGTTTATTAAAACAATAATAATTAAAGGATAGGTACTTATTATATAGATGTACTGAATGTTTTCTTTAAAAAATGAACAAATAAAATAATATATTCTGAGTGTATTTAAAATAAATCCTAACACTAACTGCTAGTAAAATAATCAAGTTTTGATTGTATCATATAATATATTATACATATCGAGTAACGGAGGTTTTACCAAGTTCGTCGGCATTTACAATTTTTTTAAATAGAATTTAATAGTGTCTTTTAAATATGATTATGGATAATTATTATTGTATAATATTGTAAACACACAGTCCTTTAAATGTATGGCATTACTTTTTTTCAATATAACCTCAAAACAAAAATCAATAAATTGTTGTTGCACTTTTAATAATTGCAGCAGATCACTTCATAGTTCGTAGACTAAAAGTAAAAGATACCATTTATGTCTTACGATATTTGAATTATTAATTTTGATTTAGTATTTAAATACCTACAAATTTGGATGCGTGTTTTAAGATATAAACAGTAGGTGAACAGAAAATTATATTATGATGACTACTGCTGTAGTAACAGTTGACAGGTCGTGGGTGTTTATGTTGACAAACAAGATGATATATGTAACAAGTGGACCAAGTGGACATTTTGGACAAATTTGGCACATTTTTCCATTGAAATTATAAATTTATTAATACTTTGTGACTCCTGTCATAATAACTCAATGGATTACCGAAAAGTTTTACAACATCCTTAATAAGTACCAATAATGTGTTACTTGGTCACCAAATATAGATTAAAATTTCAAATTTGTACGTTTACACGGTTGACTCCGATACGCCCAAAACACGACACTGTCGAATTATTCCAAACACCTTTAGTAAATAACCCATAAGTAAATCTATAATGTTATAGTATAACTGAGCAAGATAATATGATGTATAGAAATGGAACTCGACGATTGAATAATATAATATTCTCTCTTAACATAATATAAGTGACAATAGTTTATCAACTAGTTCAAGCAACAGTTCTCAACCTTTTTATATCTCCGTACCACCTACACATTTTGAAAATTTTCATGTACTACTTAACCAAATAACATTTTTTTATACTTTTCAAAAATGTATACGTTATTACTTATTTCAAATGTATTGAATTGTATCTTATTTGGAACTTATGAAACAAGTGAAATAAAATTATGAAAATATAAGCTAAATTGCTAAATGGAAATGATTCTTTTAATGCACAAAAAGAAAATGAAATATGTACAATTATTAGATTTCTATTTTATTTTATTATTAATACAAATTAAAGTATAAATCAAATTACATTTAATGGGCATAATGATCCATTCAATTTTTTTTTATAAAGGGAAAATTTTTTGCACTTACCACCAATGAGTTTTCCATGTACCACTAGTGGTACTCGTACCATAGGTTGGGAAATGCTGCTGTACAGTATATAATTCTTAGTCTTAACCTCCAAATCATTGTATGACAATTTGCGAGTTGTATGAACTTATAATCATACTAAAAAACTAAAACAGTTCTTATACGGTATCTTAATAACTATACACAATCATTTTAATTTTTAATCCTAATTAATGATAAATTCAACGTACATTTGTAAAGAATTTTAAAAAACCTGAGACAAGACATTAACATCATAATGAAGACATATTCTTTACAAAGGTCATACAACTTAAGTAAACCCTTTTATAACAAAGCACTATAATCTTTTTATAAATATAAAAAATAAATAAAAATGTTAAAAAGTAAATAACAGTTGGTCAAAACATAGTACGTACTAGATGTAAATTTAATGACTACTTTATTCCTTAAACTACCACTCAATCTCGTTTCATATTTTTTAAAAAAACTTGCGTATTATATTTCATAAGCTACAAAAAGAACTGCTTACACCAAATAATCTTTTTAAACAAACTTCTATCTAATTTGCTAATGATATGCGCTTCTGATGTTGTATACATTTAATCCAAACAGGTCTTCATTTCAAGCTTTCAAGATATGATTAATATAATTAAATATTGACTTGCAACACTTTAATTAAATTATTTTCCCTTGTACCTATGCAATTAAATTATATTATTTTATATTTTAATATTCAATCGATTACATACTGAATCAATACTATACTGATTTCATAGCCCTCACATGAATTTATTCAGTGGTGTCTATTATATTTATTCCTAGTAATAGTATATATACCTATGAACATATTTGTTTATTTGGGTGGATGAAAAATTAAAAACTCCATTAAATCGTAAATATTTATTGATGATAGGTAGTCGTAATGACGAATAACATGAAAATACAATGTAAATAAAACATACACGCTGCAGGTACATATTATTATTTTAATTCTTGATTTACACGTACAATTTTTTATATTTATTTAAGTTGGCCAACCACGAGTAAAAATAGGTTGGTAGGTACATAAGTATTACTCGATGACACAAATTGTTTATCTAGTGCCTATTGCATAATACATGCATGTTGTAAATATTAAAAAAAAGATATCTCAAAAGTTTTTTTTCAGTTATATCAATATTCAATTTTAATGTTATTTGAACAAAATGTTTTATTTAATATTCTTGCTATTGGTAGAAGCTATTTACATTTATTATATATTGGTTTTATGGTACTTTGTAACGTAACCGTATTTTTTTCTTGTGTCACGTAGAAGTAGCACACACACAGAGCATAAGTTCGTAATAATCGATCACCTTTGTACTGGTATTGAACAATTATCGGTAATTTTCAGTAAGACTGTGAAAATAACAGGTAGAATATCGCAACCCGTCTGGAACCAATTATTAATTTGACATGCATCTGCTGACAGAATTATAATTGATAATATTGTGAACCCTTGAAATAAGTCGATCAATCGTTAATTATTATGTATGTATGATAAAATAGTCAAAGCTTGTTATTTTCTAATATAAATTACTTGACTAATGACATTGTAATAACATCTAACGTTTTCCAGTTAATTTCAAAAATAATTAGGTATAGTTAATAATTATTATAATCACCTTTATTCTGAGTAGGTATAACAGCTTATAAAAATAATTATATTTAGTATTTCTAGTTCAATCAGCTGGCTGGCTTGTAGGGAGCTTAGATAAATAAGATAAGATAAGATAATTTAGTGCCCACACCAAAGTAAAATATATATATATATATATATTATATTGATGTAATTATTACAATATATGATACATTTAATACAAAAAGATATTATAAAATTCTACAAGATGGACTTAGAATCCGGGATTTCCTCAATGTTTTTTTATAGTTTATACATTTTTGCCATCACAAAAATAATGGACAAAAAATTAATCAAAATTCAAAACAGAGAATGTCTATTCTTATATTAGCCCAAACAATAAACTTATCAGAGTTTTAAATAATCTTGAATACCGACCTGAATAGCTATATCCAAAGTACCTAATACAAAACAATCTCAAGAATTTGAAAATGTTTTCTTCATAAGTATATTTTTGAAAATTTTGAATAAATATGAATTACTTAATAAAAAACGGGGTTGATTATATGATTCCCACTTTATATATATTATACGAGTAATAACAATAATATATTCACAGACAATAAACTGTAAGGAATATATTATCACAATACACAATACACTTAAGGATGGTAGCTTTCAGTAGACAGATAGATATTATCATGTGGACACCGTACGACAACGATAAAGCTAAGTACTTGGATATATTTAAAAATCGAACTTTGGACGAGTATAGTTTATGTCTTATGAGGTATAAGTATTTAAAGTTTAGACGAACTTAGTAGTACAGTGGTAGTCCAAAAAAATGTGGCTCCACTACGTAAGATCTTTACCTATATACGGAAAATCACCCACCATTTCTCGAGGAAAATGTGATTCATGGACAATTAAATGCACAGACGTCGGGAAATTTAATTAATTATACAATTGGGCACTAGAAAAATTTAACTTAAAACAATTAAAATTAGATTATAAAGAATTTACATAAACAAAGTCTTAATTTACTAACATGTTACTTATTGATTCACTCACAATTCACGACGTATAATATAATTTTAAATAATAGATTCAAATGTTCATAAATAATTGAAATGAATGTATTTATTAAGACAGTTAAATGTAGGTATAGTATATTATATCCCATTTATATAAAAAATAACCTCCATTTACCAACATAATATTACGTCATTTTTTCGAAATAAAAAAATCGGACATCTTAATAAAAATAAAATAATTAATTTACTCGTCGGCGGTAGTATACAACATCACTAGAAAAACACAGACGGATACAGAAATGGTTAACTTGATTATACGTCCAGGTAGGGCATAAATTAAAAATGATCAAACTTTTTCGTTTGGTCTAAAAAGTTATTATTATTCACTATGTAGTGTGTACAGACATATAAATTAATAGCGAGTGATCCATTTAACATAATACGCTCATTATTTAAAAAACTATAAACGTTTTTGTAAATATATTTTTTATGAAATTAGAAATCGCGAAAAACAAATTTTTCCTAATATATTTTTATATTTTTTTTCGAATGAATAAATTTTTGAAATTTTTTTATGTTTAATAAGAACATGTATTTTTAATTCTTTATTCAAAGAAACATTATTTTTTAAACTATTTTTATGTACAAAAAACGAATAATTTAGGACGAGTAATTTATGATTTATAAGTAGGTATTTAAAGCTTATATGAGTGGAGTGCTACAACAGGGGTACTCCGCAAAATGTTGGTCCACTACTTCGTCCGTTCATCTAAACTTTTGAAGTTTAATACTTAGGTGTATCTAATAAATTACTTGGCTGAGATTTGATTTTTATAGATCGTAATAGGTACTCCAAATATTGTTCTGCTTAAGAACACAAATAAAATATAATTAAAATGTGTGTTGACATTCAAAAGAGTAATGTAACATAAAAAAACTATAACGATGATAAAAAAAAGTGGAAATTATAATTGTATTCAGTAAATGTTGTTTTATAAAGACATTCATTTATGCAAAAGAAATATTTTCAAAAATGTTGGTGTTTTCTGAACTAATGAGCATTTTACTTCAAACGTGTAATAATGATAGATAATTAAAGATACAGAGATGTTATCGCGATGATGAATAGTAAATACCAAGGTGCATTTCCCTGGCACCCCCACTTCCGAATTTTGGATTCAAACCAAGGGCTTTCGTTTGTGCTACGTTTGTGCTGGATTGTGCTCGAATTTCATCGTTTGTGCTGCAACCCTTAAGGAGTTATAAGCGATAACGATTGGGGGTGCCAGCGAAACGACTGCACCCCCACCTCAGAATTTCGGATTCAAACCAAGGGCTATCGTTTGTGCTACGTTTGTGCTGGATTGTGCTCGAATTCCATCGTTTGTGCTGCAACCCTTAAAGAGTTATAATGGATAATGATTGGGGGTGCCAGCGAAACGACTGCACCCCCACCTCACAATTTTAAAATTCAAATTTCACCATTCGTTTGTGCTACGTTTGTGCTGGTTTGTGCTCGAGTTTCATCGTTTGTGCTGCAAACCCTAATGAGCTAGAACGGATCTTTAGTGGGGGTGCCAGCGAAATGGCTGCACCCCCACCTCCAAATTTTCAAATTTAAATTATGCCATTCGTTTCTGCTACGTTTGTGCTGGATTGTGCTCGAGTTTCATCGTTTGTGCTGCAACCCCTAATTAACTACAGGGGATCATTAGTGGGAGGGGGTGGTATGGAGCCATAATGCAGCCCCGATTCAAAATATTGGATCTCCAAATGAGCCAATCTTTAGTAGTTTGCTACTGATATCCTGTACCACTTTTTCGACGTCAGTACTCTACTACTTCCGGAGTTATCCTTATAAATTTAATTAGGGGGTTGTAAAGACGTGCCGGCACCCCCCATATTGAATTGCTTGGTCCAAATCAGTCCCATTGGTTTTGACTAAGTAAGTGCTTATTTATACTATTTGTCCCATCGTTATTATTATTTACTAGTAAAAAAAGTTAGGTATAAGCCTTTCTTACAAGGGGATGATATGGAATCCTAAAACGAGGACAGGTGGACTACAGCCCACAGAGTTTTATCGGAAATTGCTTGAGGTTGGTTGGTAAAAGTAATCAAAAGGTGTCCATAGGTGTCTCGTAGTTTTTAGGTTCAAATAACTTACTTGCATGAGTTTGATTATAAAATTTACGTGATCGTAATTATTGTGAAAATCAAAATTCTCAAATATACGTTTTTATCTTGCAAAACTATTAGAAATAATAAAATGGCGTATATGGATCATTTTCACTTTTACTGAAAAAATTCGTATCCCTAACTGTTAAATCAAAAACCAAAACGAAACATTTTTAAAAAAGTTAACCAAGGAAATACGTAATACGCTTGATTAAACAACTCAAAAATCAAAATAGACCTTAAAATGTAGTAAAACACTTGGTTAAAGATTGGTTTAGATTAAGTTAGTGCTTATTTGTACTCTTTGTCCCATCGTTAATATTTCTTTGCTCATAAAAAAATTATAAGCCATCCTTACGAGGGGATGCAGGCTCTGTAATGCCTAAAACGAGGACAGCCCCTACAGTTTTATCGGAAATTGCTTGTGGCCGAAAGGTAAAAATGATCCATAGCCCATAGGCCATGAGTGTCCATTAATTATTTCTCGTAGTTTTGTGGTTCCAATAACTTAACTGTAGGAGTTTGATTTTAAAATCCACATAATCGTAATAAAATGTGAATATACTTGAGACAGGGGAAGCGTTTTTAGTTTCATTTTTCAACCCATACAGTTGTCTCACATTAGAAGCATTTTGTTTTGGCTCACGACAATTTAATATTATTTTTAATATGATAATAGTAGTATAATTTTTTGAGCTAAGTAATTCTCGGCCAGGTTCAACTTAAGGGGACTGTTTCTTCACCAAACGTTTCGGTTTAGGCCCCTCTAAAATGTACTCCCAGAGTCGGGGGGGGGGGGTCCTCGAATCCTCCCCTTGTGTATTTTGGAAAACGTTTAGTTTTTGTAACAAGTTTCTGAAACTCAAGATTTGGGTAGATTAGAAGTCGATGATCAAATTCGGTAACTTCCCGTAGGAGCAGTTTTTTCCCCGTATTTAGGGCGTCGAAAGTTCTAAATAGCCGATTTTTCAGATTTTTTGGCACGGGCACTTAGATTTTGGGTGCGGCGAGCAGTTTTAGTAGTCAACGTTATAGAAGTCTTTTCCCCGGATCCATGGGTACCCAGATCAAGGTTATCCGACTTTTAGTTCGGGAGTTAGGATTTTTCGTATATCTATTGTACTTGAAAAATTACGTAGTTACGTGTTTTTTGGATTTTGAGTTTTCGTTTGATCAATTACAAAACTCGAGATTCCGATATTATGGCATATGACGTTTCAAAAAGGGTTTATGGTCGAAGTGCGTACGACCATTATTTCGCCCGTATCAGGGTAGAAAAAAGTTGAAAAACGCATTAAGTGATTTTTCGTATACTCATACGTTTCCTTATGTTGTACGTCCAATTAACGTTTTGAGTAATAATTATTTTGAACTTTTTTTTCGTATTTAGTTATTTAATGTTTTACCCTTAGGTCCGTGCTGTTAGTGTGTTTGATTTTTTAGCACCAAGTCGTTTTTAAAGTGTGAACAATTTGAATACAAGCTTGTTGTTCATGTTTTTTTTTTATTATTATTGTATTTTCGTTTCTATGGTTAAGTATTATATTGAGTAAAAATCTCATAAATTTACATATGGGTTTTAGGAAAATGAGGCACCTACTACCTACCTAAATTATTATGTTTTATGTTGGTTTTTTTAACTTATTAGGCCAGATTGGACGAATAGGAAATAAGTTAGTGTGGATATGGTTAATGCAGTGGCGTATTTAGGAATTTGTCATGGGGAGGGTCCAGATAATTTTCAGAACACAGAGCCACGGGGGACGAAGCCCCCCACACCACCCATTTACTCTTTATTAAATAAAATATACCATATTTATAAGACGATATAAAATTGTCGAGTTTTTAATTATTAAATAATAATATGTACAAAACAAATTTAAAAAAAAGCGGGTGAGACGGTGAGTGGATGTCATTCTGCTGCTGTACAGTAGGTTACAAGTGGGTCAATGTATAATGGATTGTATTAAACTTGAACTCAATGATATAATATAATATCATTGTATAAGAAAAACGATTCTGAGCGAAGACGGTTTGTCAGTCTGGATATTTTATATTGTTATTATTTATTATAGCCTGTTAGTTGAATTAATAATGAAATACTTTTATTTTTTATTTTTTTCTATGGTGATAGACAAAGTGTTAGAAATTAAAATCCCATTTTTAGAGGTTTTTCGTAATTTTTTGGTAGTTTTTACAGTGGCATTAAATAACTATTGAGAAAATCAAAAAATGACCTCTCTAAGATAGTAATCTTGATCCAATTTTCTAAAAGATAAGTTACTATATGTCTATACATGTTGAAATCGAAGCACTCCTTCTGGAAGAAATTTTGTATACAGGAAAAAAAAATAAACACCATTGTAGAACCAATAGATCCCTCAGAATCGAATATATAGTTATACTAGCTGATCCCGTGCACTTCGTTGCCCCGTTAAATGTATCAATTCTATATGTCTCAAAGTTTGTTCAATTCGTTATTTAATATTCGGTGTATGCGGTGTTCAAAATTAATCTTAACTTTTCCGTTGCCCCGAATAAAAATTCTGATTCGCAACAGTAATCTACCTGCGATAGATCGCGGACCCTGTGCTGTTTGTACGTAAGTGTCTGATTTAACTCTAAAGTATCAAAGTTATACCAAGTTTATCGTTTTAACTTAATTTCGCCTAAGATGGATTATTATAATCATTTTATACAAAATCCTATCCTAACCTAACCGTACTAAAATCCGATGAAAAAAAAACAAATTTAACCCTTAGTAATTTAACCTATCTTCTTCCCAGACGTCTAATCTACCCACAAACATTAATATATATATTATATATAACTATATAAATACACGGACTATAACTATACAGACTCTGGAACTACTTATCAGATCTTTTTGTATTTATTATATATATTATATATATATGTATATTGACAAAAAATAATGATACAAATCAAGAACATGCCCGATTAACCAATAGCAACCAATATATTATACACCGGTGGATTTTCCTAACATTTTTTTTTCATACAAACCTTATCCATGAAATACTCTTTCGCTTAAAAAAAAATCAAGAAGATCTAAAAGGAGCTCCAGAGATAAGTAGAACAGAGATTTTCATTTCACATTTTTATAGTTAGATATTAGATTACAATTTATATTTAAAAAGTAAAGCAAATAGTTTTTTTTTTTTTTATTTTTATTATTGTAATAGCTTAAAAACCCATGGCAACCATTTATAAACAAAAATGTCCATCGGAAATCTCAAAATTCCCGTATGAGCACCACCCGGGGTTGGTCCTCTCCCTTTTTAAATTAGCCTATCTTTCAAGTTTGACCAAATTACACGCGGTGTAAAAAATTTCATCAAAATCGGTTAAGTGGTTTAGGAGTCCATTGAGGACAAACATTGTGACACGAGATTTATATATATTAAAATGTTATACCTTTTATACAAATATCTCCTTAATTACATTAGGTACCTACTTCATTCATAGTTAATCTTAGATAGCTTTTCAACCTTAAAAAGTTTGAAAAAGATCTCTCTGGAGTGGTTGTAGATACTGGCAATGTACAAAACTACAAAATATTTGAATTAAAAAATGAATTTGGTATTTTTCAACCATTTCTTTTTATCATTATTTTTTTTGATAAAAATAATCACGATATTTATTGAAAATATTGATATAACTATAGCTTCGAACATTTTTTATACAATCCGTAAAATCGTATGATAAAATTTGTTTTTTAATCATGTAAAAACTGCACAACATTTAACATGTACGAGACACGAGTCAATGGGAGGGGTCCGGACCCCATGGACCCCCCCCCCTGTAAATACGCCACTGGGTTAATGAAGTAAAATCGTATGAGAATTGATAGCCAGTAAGTACCTATATTGTATAGTGTCTACAACTGTCTACATAATGATATATAGGTACCTTATAGTCACCCATGTAAACTTTTTGTGAATAATATAGGCAGCCTATATTATGTATACATACAATGATTATTTTTTTATAATTTTTATCGCCAGAAACTGTATCAAAAAAAATAAAAAAAAATTTTAAATAAATATTTATTATACTATTAAGTAGGTAATCCAGCCAAATTATTCAACAGACAGTATTAAGTTAATACAAAGTTAGAATACATTGATGATGATTAAAAATCCAATAATATTAAAAAAAAATGAATTGTGAGTTGTAACTTGTATTACAATTTTTGTAAGTTATAACTCAGGTATCAGGGTAAAATAAAAATACATAGATAGCTTCAGACCTGGATACCAGGTATATAGCCTGCATCCCCTCGTAAGGAAAGCTTATAACTAACTTTTTTTACTAGTAAATAATAATAACGATGGGACAAATAGTATAAATAAGCACTTACTTAGTCAAAACCAATGGGACTGATTTGGACCAAACAATTCAATATGGGGGGTGCCGGCACGTCTTTACAACCCCCTAATTAAATTTATAAGGATAACTCCGGAAGTAGTAGAGTACTGACGTCGAAAAAGTGGTACAGGATATCAGTAGCAAACTACTAAAGATTGGCTCATTTGGAGATCCAATATTTTGAATCGGGGCTGCATTATGGCTCCATACCACCCCCTCCCACTAATGATCCCCTGTAGTTAATTAGGGGTTGCAGCACAAACGATGAAACTCGAGCACAATCCAGCACAAACGTAGCAGAAACGAATGGCATAATTTAAATTTGAAAATTTGGAGGTGGGGGTGCAGCCATTTCGCTGGCACCCCCACTAAAGATCCGTTCTAGCTCATTAGGGTTTGCAGCACAAACGATGAAACTCGAGCACAAACCAGCACAAACGTAGCACAAACGAATGGTGAAATTTGAATTTTAAAATTGTGAGGTGGGGGTGCAGTCGTTTCGCTGGCACCCCCAATCATTATCCATTATAACTCTTTAAGGGTTGCAGCACAAACGATGGAATTCGAGCACAATCCAGCACAAACGTAGCACAAACGATAGCCCTTGGTTTGAATCCGAAATTCTGAGGTGGGGGTGCAGTCGTTTCGCTGGCACCCCCAATCGTTATCGCTTATAACTCCTTAAGGGTTGCAGCACAAACGATGAAATTCGAGCACAATCCAGCACAAACGTAGCACAAACGAAAGCCCTTGGTTTGAATCCAAAATTCGGAAGTGGGGGTGCCAGGGAAATGCACCTTAAATACCAATACCATTTTTAATAAATGTCATTATTATAAAATACGTGATCACAAAAAAAGTCGGTGTGCTCAGTTTTCCAAACAATCAATATTGTTCGTTCAATTTCTGTGACTACGTGTCTGGACACCATAATATATTTGTTGTTTTAATAATCAATTGGTTACAAACATAATATTATATTAATATGCAATTACCCATATGCTCGAGTGTGCATTAAGTGGAATAAACGACTAACAAGTTTACTAATTATTAGGTATTTATAACATTTGCAACACTATGTTTGACTAGGTAGGAAAAATAAAAGCAATTATTTTATTATATCTGACGAGTTTTGAACATTAATTTAACTTCTCGAGTTAATTAATATTTCCATTGAATTACTCACTTTTGAAAATATAGTCCCGTGTTTTTGTACTCATTACTTTCTAAACATTTTATGCAAATTATAATAAATTATTATGTCTACTCCGACAATTATATTTATGAGTGTAATATCAATACGTTATTTATATTGGATATTAGTGTACGATAAAACCGATTGGTAAACTACCGGAACAAGGACAAAAAAACATCTATGACCTATATTATACCGATGATTAGTGGCACACATTCGAGCATTATATAAAATGTATATTATAATTATTATAAGTACACTTTACAAAAAATAAATATGATTTCCAAATCCATTAAACGAAGTACCTGCATATACGTTTCCATTTGTTTATATCAATGCGATTCAGATTAATATATTATATGCAATAAAATAGTTGTACCTATATATTATTACTAATATGTAGTATGGAAAAATCGGCTATTTGTGTTCTAAAAACAATGTCACTTTACTGGAGGACGTTCCTATAAAAAAGGCTCATATTATATTATATCTGTGACTTGTGAGCCATCGACATATTATTATTATTACGAATATACCAACACCGATCAGAAGGGGAACATGGGATCCGATATACGGTGGAGGTAGGGTATCGTTCCGGAGATCTAATCCGGTAAGTCCAGCGCGTGCACACGCATACCGTATATTATATGACATGACCACATACCATACGTGAGTGTATTATTACAATGACGATAACATAAATGTATATGTAGATAGGTACTTCGTCCGTTTACCCTATAGAGAGAGTCAGTATTGCCCAACCTGGGGGTCTCAAAGTTATAATAGTGGGTGACCATTATATTTTTAACACAAAATGAAAAATTATAGTATACAGAGTGAGATTAACCGTGTATGCTCGCCACTTTTTTTCATTCAATAATGCAGTTATTCAGAATCTGATTTTTGATATTTTCAAATATACTTAAAAGCCATAATATATTAAAATCCTTTATTATGTTTTTTGACCTAGAGTGTCCTATGGAGCAACAGGACAATCATTTTTAAATGAGAAACTAACCCTTTTCTAGTTTGCCTGAAAATGTTGACTCATTAAAATCAAAATTTGAACGTTTACTTTTTGAGTTAAATAACTTTGAGCTTTAGGGATAACATTTAAAAGAAAATATCTTCTAAATAATTTACAGTAAAATAATGGGGTTATCATTTGAAAACAGAAGTTGCTACCACCACAGCACACTTCTTAAGTAGTGCAAAAAAATTTCAAGAATTTGGTATTCAAGTATATTTATAAATTCCAAAAATTATAATTTGAATAAATTCATTACTAAATGAAAATATGAAGTCACATACTAGGTGAATCGCCCAGTATATAATTATATTATGTTGATAGGAGACCCCTCGTAAAAATAAAATATACATATTATTGGGTCGTGAGTCAAATAAGGTAGCATACCAGTTACAACTGACGTAAGGTATATTTACATGTCGTGGGTAGGTAAATAATTATTAAAAATGTATAATATCGTATGTGATTAACACGTTGAAATACACCAATATTATACATTTATACCTCACTAGCTGATCCCGTGCACCTTCGTGGTCCGTTAAATTGTACCAACTATATATGACCCAAACTTTGTTCAATTCGTTAGGTATTTAATATTCGGTGTATGGTGTTCAAAATTTATCTTAACTTTTCCGTTGCCCAGAATAAAAATTCTGATTCGCAGCAGTATACTATAAGGTAGGCAATCTACCTGTGGTAGATCGTGGACGCCGTGCTGTTTGTACGTAAGTGTATGATTTAACTCTAAAGTATCAAAGTTACATCAACTTCATCGTATTTCACATAAGGTGGATTAATATAATCAATTAATACAAAATCCTAACCTAACCTAACCGTACTAATATCAGATGAATAAAAAAAACCAAATTTAACCATATTGAAATTAATCCGTCTAATCTAATTGGTACAATACTAACCGTAAAGTGATGCAAGTCTTTTTTATAATTATTAATTAATTATTAATTAATTATTAATTGTTCATATTTACATTTCATAAATTGAATCACAGTTTTTTCATTAAGAAATCAATAAATTATTTCCTTCTACATCATTACGATTTTCTATAATTAATTGAATTGATCAGTTAAAAGTTGTTACATCCAAAAAAATATATTATATTGTTATAAACGCTGTACTATGAGATAAGACTGATTTAGCATTATTTGTGTTTTAATACTTTGAAATTAGCATTATTCATTGAGATGAGATACTGGAAAAACAGATCCATGTCTTGGGTGTACCTATTTTGCCTATCTATATCGCCGTGCGAACAAAATGTTATGATCAAAACCCATTATAATCATACAACTGAATCTCGATAAATTGAAACTCAATAACTCTAAACCGCGATAAATTGAATTTTTTTGTTTCCAACGGAGGTGATATTAAACTGTGTTTGGCAATAACTTTCAAAATAAATAAATCAAATTTTTTTTCTCCTTGAGATTCAAGTTATCGAGTCTGTAATATTATTATTATGTAGTCCTTAGATACGATTTAATTTTGAAAAAATAACAAGGAAGTAGAAAATGTCATACAATTGCATTCGTTAATTACACTAATTAACACTGCAAGGCTTTGCTATTGCCAGGATTTCGTGATTGGTCACCTTCTTTTTGGTGTAACTCACTGTGGAAGCAAATGTATTAATTTTAAATGTAAAAGATATTATATTTTAATTTATAGCCATCTTGACCGACGCTGTCCGTGAGAATCGCTTGAGATTATGTGAGCTATATATTATCAGGTAAGATACATTGTGTACTAAAAATAGACAGGATTTATCGCATTAATAATAATAATAATTATTAAAACCAATTTCAACCATTTATAATGATAATTATAATGATAATCTCAAAATCCTTGTTTAAGAACCTCCCCGGTTTAGACCTCTTATTTACATTTACATTCGCAACAAAATGTAGGTTATCTTCTTCTTCAGGGTCTAATCTATCTCTGTACAAAATTCCATCGCAATCGGATGAACGATTTAGGAATGCAAAAATGACATAATATGTAGGTATGTGCAAACATTTTTTGTCTTTTATATAATATATAGGTAGACTAGCTGAACCCACGTATTTCGTTCAGTGACGTAATTAAGGGAGGGGGATTGGGGTGTCGTATCTCCCATATGACTTTCTTTAAACTGATGAACTTTATTTATGTATCTTCTTTTTGAATTATATAAGTATAATTATTTATACGGACTATTGTACCTACTGATATACTATATTTTATAGAAACAACAAATAAAAACCTAAACCACGTATGGTAGCTGCAACTAAGATAATATTACTTGGTAATAATCACTAATCACTATTGCAATATTTGTATATTGCACAAATATACTGAAATTATGCAGTTTAATCGATTTTTGGGAATTTTGGAATTGCACAATTGTGCAATCTGAATTTGTCAGCCACATTTAGTTCCAAGGTTATACCATTTTGAAGTTCGGGATTTAGCGTATATTATGCATAAGAAAATTATTCCACGAATCTACATAGAAAATGCAGTTTAGCTCTAAAGTGTTTTTTACAAATTTTTTCTGAAATCTATATATTTCAACTAGGGATGGCAATTTTTTTTTGAACATCGATGTTTCGATGTATCGATGTATATTTTACTATACATCGATGGTGACAATATCGACAATTTAAAAAAACATCGAAGTCAAGAACTCGATGTATTTGGAAAAACATCGATATTTAAAAAAAAAAAAAAAAACATACTTTTTATAGGATAAAATTAATTATTATATATTATAATGTTAGGAACTGAACAATTTTAAAAATATTTATTTTATGAAATATCGAAGAATATCGAAGACAAGGCAAACATCGAAATTAAAACATCGGTAAACATAAACCTCGATGCAAAACATCGAAACTTAACCATCGATGTCAAACATCGATTATTATAGTTTAAAACATCGATGTTTCCAAAACATCGATGTATCGTTGCCATCCCTAATTTCAACGAGTTAAGTACAATGGCGCAATCAGAATTTTTCATTCGGACTTAGTTCCAAGGTTTCAACCTTTTGAAGTTTGGAATTTTAAGTATTTTAAAACGCAGATTATTCCATGAATCTACTGGAAAAAGTATATTTTAAAACTTTATTAAAATATAGTATGTAAATAACTATTTATTTTGATATAAGCATGTATTTATACATGTACCTGGTACCTTCTTACATTATAAATTATACAGATCACAATAGTGAGAGGTTTTTAATTTTTATGATAAAAACCAAAATTTTTATTTGTGGGTTGCGAGGGGTAAATGTTTCAATGAAACTCAAAATACTTGTATACAAGCACCACTTTAAAATGCAAATTTTGGCTGATGCTGTCTATTAGTGCACACTTACGTGGTGGTATGAAGGTACCGTGAACATTGCAAGTCTCAAGCTATCATTATTTAGGATACACGTTGATCAGTCAGTGAATCAGTCAGGACACGTTCGATTATATTATATTATATTATAGCCATCCCGTTGTTCGTGAGACACGCTTGTGATTATGGGAGAAGTATATTTTCATGCAGACATGGCGAGGTGAGTACGCAATTACGAATGTTTTATTAACACGTTGTTTATGGTATTGTGAATGTGTAGGTTCCCGGGAGTCCATAATCGAAAAATTAACCTTGGGAATACCATTTTTACTAAGGTATATAGATTTGACCGAATATACCTTATAGGGACATGTATACAGTTATTATTGCCAATCATAACCAATAGAAACCGTACAGTAAATGGCAGATATGATTACAATTTTTTTGCGATTTTATTCTACGGACTTTTCAAAAATGTAATTTCATTCAAACCTTGCCTTGAACAAAAAAATAAAAATATTCAGATCGGTCGAGCCGTTTTTGAGTTTTAGAGGAGAGAAATTAATTTTTATATGTAACCTAGGTACCTAGATAATAAGCAGGCACAGCAATTATTACACTTACTCATTTTTAATTAAATCTGTTCATATGATCGTCATTGTTCGGTATCATCGAAAATATTTCGTTGTCATTTCGTATCGAATCAATGGAAACAACAAAAAAAGCCTTCTTAAGACATCTCTTCGATTAATTTACTGTGGTTATAATATATTTAACCTTTTTGGAAAATTTCTATAAACCAACAATGGTTTAACGTAGAAAAAATATCCTCGTACACTATAATCAGTAGGTAATTATTACAAAATAAAACCTATCTCACCACAATAAAATGGATTTAATCGGTTCAACTACTTTTTGTTGTACTTATCACAATTAATAGCATATCAAAACGAAACTCAAGAATTAAAAAAAGGACCTTAGTTTTAATTCTATGATATGCTTTTAAAATGTCTACAAAAACATAAATATGACCCACAAAAGCTATGTACGATGACGTATCAAATATGCTATTATATTAACGTTTATCCTAATGTCATAACACCGTAACATATTATAAAGGTACCTACTATTTTTTTTAAGCCATAATAAATTCGTTCAACCGTGTACGGGAAAATATTAAATGCATTAACGAGTTAGCACATCACTATTCTTTCTGTGTGCACAAATTTATAAGTAATAATTAGAATAGCTATTAAGTTTATCGATATGTTTAAATCAGTATCACCAGTAAAGTGGTACATTAGCTTACACTGCTTTACTTTTACCATTTACCACGATGGCTACAAAGGTTGTATTTTAATAAATTTAAATATACTAAATGTCTTTAAAATTGTTTTTTTTTTTGATAATAATTATAATTTATTATAATAGAATAAGTTTATGGTTTCTAATAGTCTGAGTTTGAATTAATATTTTAATAATCGTCGTGTATTTTTCAAAAAAACTTTTTTTCAAATAAATTGGGGATGATAGAATTTTGTACACTTCCGAGTGTCATTTTTGACAGGCCTAATACTACTCAATTTAAAACCAGGCATAATATTATTCTAAGGAGTAAAAATTATAACAACAGTCTAAAATCTAAAGGAATAATTATTCATGAATGACCTGTAATTTATAATTTTTTATTACGTATTATATAAAAAAAAAAAACGGAAAAAAACCCAACTAGTACTTGTAACATTCCAATTACATTGTAAAAACCATTTATTCGATTTAATCGAAAATATTTCAATACTATATTTTCTAAATTTCTACTGATGTAAGAGAATTATTGTGCGTCCGTCGAGTGTCTGAACATATTTTTCGGTTCACTACAGTTGACTAACTAACGGGCTTAGACATGAGCGTGTTGTTGCGTTTTATTGTCGAACTCAATGCAATGTTAACATTTTGTTTTAATCGGTAACTTGCAGCGAACACACTTGGAGACACACCGCAGGAACTATTATTTTGTGAGGATAATATATGGTTTCCCGTCGATTTTTGAGCACCTGAGGACGTTTCGCTTCATTATCGTTAATACTTATCTCGATTCGATCGCATTTATATATTATCCATACGATTGTACTCAGTTTAGACCAATTACAATGGATCGATCCCATTCATCATAGCCTCAAAGGTCATAAGTCCTTTTACGATTATTTTCTTTTATAATATTATTATGCATCTCCAATTTTTCGTAACATACATTTTACTCATAATTATTTATACGCCATATATAACTATAGAAGTCGACAAGTTGTGTATAAATCAATTTTACACATTCCATTAGGTAAAAGTTTAAACAATGTTTAACATTGTTTTCTAAACAATTTGGGTAATGCCAATCCCAAAGTCGATAATATTGAGTAACGTCATCGCAGGTGCATAATTTGACGTTAATTATTTTAATAGTATTACTATATAAACTGGATCTGTACAAAATGTAAGTATAGATAAATTAAAATTAACTATACTGTGTTAATCATAGTTGTAGTTTTAGTTGCTATTTTCATTATGACTGTACTCATTTCATCTTCACCGCTTTGACCTATACCCGGTCACTCTATACATAATATATTTAAAAAAAAAAACAAAAATTATTATAATTAACACAATAATTTATATCATAATTATTATGATTTTTTTCATTAATTATTACACGTCATGTAATAGGTATACATATATAATATTATACATTTAATATGTATACTCATAGTAAACATTATTTTTTAAATTTTTTTGTTGTGACGTGTTTAATTAAAGCAAGTTGTTATTAATTTTGCATGAAGTATTAGTGAAATTTACATGGGGTGGTAAGAAGTATAGAGGTCCTATAGCCTGACACCTGCAACGTGAAATCCACCCTACTCGGTTCCACGTTCTTTATTACAACGTGCTTGCGCCTTTTAAAGATTTAATCCCTTTATTAGGGAGCGAGAGCGCTCTCACACAGACACAGACACACACTCACACACCCACATACATACACACACACCCACCACGTCTCAACGATCAGCAACACCCGGTTAAAAGTTTTGACGTTCAGTTTTTAAATTTGTATTAATTAACAGTGCAATGAACCTGAATATAACTTAGAAAACAAATTACGCAAGAGTAATTTGACTGTCTTAAAACTTGAAACAAATTGTTGTACCACACCTACTAACTACTCATGTTATAATTGTGCATTGTCTACGCGTTTCAATCATTTTACCGATTATTCCAATTTATGCATACCTAACGTAGTAAAAAATATTGCAAAATGTGTAATTATTTTGTGAACACGCCTAAGAAATGGTAAACATATTAATTGCATGCACATAATTACATAATATTGTTACAGACTAAAGTAGTTAAGTACAGTTTTAAGTATTTACCCACCATAAAAGTGAGTTGCTTGGGGATTGTGCTCAACTTGGGTTAAGTTTATTATCAATATATATTTTTTTTTGTAATCGCGATACTGTAATATTAGTAAGTACGGAATTCAATACAATATTTGTCACGTATGCTTATCATTTGAACGCCATTAGACGTTTATTACAAGTTTATTGTATCTTAATATTTATAGAAAGTAGAACCTCAGATCTTATAAAACCATCTGGTGCACTTCTGAATTTACCTATAGCTAAAACCTACATCAATGCAGTAGGATCACATAAGAAAAATAAACTATTGTGCAACACCTTTACTATGATTATTGCATCAAATAATATGACAATAGGATAGGAATTTAGTGCTAAATATTAGTGATGCGTTGTGAATAGTCAATTATTTCTCATAACATTTTTTTCTCCATTAGTGGTGATACAGATTTGAGGTAGGTTTTCATTTCTTTAAATTTTTGAGAATTACATGTCTCGAATAGGAAGTGCACCATCTGTTCTATAAAATAATCTGTGGTAGAACTGTATTTTCTAACAGCAGTTTTATAAATATCAAATCAATCATTTTTTACTCAACTAATAATTTACTTGAGACGTAAATGTTGTTAAGAAACATATTTTTTTTCTACATCAGTATAACATAAAAGATATAAAAAAAAAATTATACTTAGATCAAATTATTCTAAAGTTATCAATGTTTTTTTTTTTTTGTCGTAGTCGTAACTTGGGACATTATCTTTTTAATTGATCAGTTTTTTTTCAACATTAATTTGTTCCTTACCTTAAGACAATACATTTAATGTATTTTTTTTTAATTTGGCCTTAGTTGTAAGTAAATATAAGGTTTGGCAGTTATTAAAGTTTATTTGAAGTTTTATTCAGGTTGAATATTTTAAATTACAATTTAAAATATGGCATTTTTACTTGTATGTTTACATAATCTTATAATAGATATACTATTGAATGACACTTTCATATGTAAAAATATTTATCTTTATGTGTTATTCGGTATTCCCCAATGTACCTAGGTCCTTTTAATTGTAACTATTAGCACAGACACAAAATAAAAATATAAAATATAAAATCAGGAATTAAATATACAAGTTTAAACTAAAGTGAATAATATCTAAGTAGGTATATAGATCAAGATAAAACATGCTTAAATCAATCTTTATGTCAAATGATGATTCTTTATATACGTATATCATATATCCCCGTTGGGTATTTTCCGTATTTGGGTAATAGGGCCCTTTTCATCGTTCGACGGATTTATGGCAGAATGTATATATTTAGGAGTTTTAATCATAATAACTACAAAACCTACTAGGATACTTGAGGATATGGGTATAATATTGATATTATACGATAGAAAAGTGATTAAATTCATTTTAATAATATTAAGTAATTTGCACCAAAATAAAATTTGAGCCATTTCTTAAGATTGCTGTTTTGACCATTTAAAACTAGATAAGATGTGGGATCAGAACCAGAAGACGTTAAATAGATTTTTTTTTAAATCTATTTTTTGGCTAACGCAGGTTTAATGATCAAGCCTCTGTAATTCAAGCTCACATCGAACCTGAACTCCAGAACTTCAGAACTTCAGTTATCCAGAACTAAAAGGTGCTAAATCGATCAAATTTACACATCTATTATTTTATAGCAATCGAAATACTACCTTTTGGATCTTAACAAAAGTGTTAAAATTAAAAGGTTCTATCTACATGATAAAATATATTAATACTATATCATCAAACACGCAATATTATTATGATGGTACAATATTATTAATTAGTAAACATTTATCAACGAAATAAAGATTTCTTTAAACATTAGTAAATTATAAATTAAGTAGACACGACCGTACTCTATACGTTCTTGTCGGAAATTGTTTAAATCACAACAAAAACTCTTCGTAAACTACGTGTAAAAATGGCTAAGTAAAAAAAAATATAAGATCTCTAATCACTATAAAGATGTGATATAATGAATAAATGCTAAGTATATTGAATTTAAGTAAACTTATTTTGTTTCAATAATTTATTATTTACTTGGCGAGGAATTATTTCTTAAAAGAAAGAAATTGTTATGGACAAAATAATTAAATGGCGAAGGACTATTAAAATATAACTTATTATTATTATAAAAAAATTATTATTAATATGTATATACTATTCTAAATAATTCCTCGCCAAGTAAAATAATTATTGAAACAAAATAAGTTTACTTAAATTCAATATACTTAGCATTTATTCATTATATCACATCTTTATAGTGATTTAAGATCTTATATTTTTTTTACTTAGTAAACTTACTAAATTTAGCCATTTTTACACGTAGTTAACGAATTGTTTTTGTTGTGATATCACTTATTTTAAAGGAGCATTGAAATGGTAGCCCTCCCATGTTGAATATTTTAATTTGTCGTATAAGGCATAGTCTTACCAGTGGCTTCTTCAGGATTTTTTCTCTGTGACCGGGGTATGAGAGTTGGGGTACCTATTATATTTCAATCAAACGCATTTACATCAACTTAATGTATTTGGGATGACTAACACCATCATCACCCAAGTTCCTATACAATTGTGATACATCGAAAGATAATAATCACAAAATACATTGAAAAAAATCATGTACCAACTACCAAGAAGCCGTTAGCCGAAGGTTAAATGTTTTTTTTTTTGTGAAAATAAAATATAATAGCTATAAACGTTCATTCAGTTTAAATTTAAACACAATTATATTACAAATATTTAATGTACCACGGCACTTAAACGGTATTGGTTATTACTTTATCATATTATTTTTACAAAGTCATAGTGTCATCTATAATATTCAGAATCTTACATTCTAACGGTTTGGACATCACTCACCCTAGAGTTCGACTGGCATACCTTTGATGTTCCTGCAGGAACATCACAGTTTCCTCCATGTCATGCCACAAGGGGTAGAAAACAATTACGAGTAATACACAATAAATCTATATTAAACTCAATATTGCACACGTACCCTTTTAGAGTACAATTGAGCGTGTCCTGTAGAATATGATTTCGTGAAATCCTTTGATTTTCCGTACAATGTTGCCAGATGTAATAATATTACAATATGATTATTTGAAATTTTTTTTTTTAACTTTTACCGTAACGTAGTGGAGTTGCCTAACTATTATACACGTGCACTCAGAGAAGTAAAGTCTGAGAGAAAAAAAATACTTGTTTCAAATTATTTTAAATATCCGTGGTTATAAAAGAGAATATAAATTTAAAATTTAAAAAGATTTAAAGAAAAGAAAAGACAATTGTATGGAATTGAGGTTTACCAGAAAAAATGTGTATAGCTACAGTAGCCATGATGGTAACTATAGGGGATAACACAATTTTATCAACTATTGAAAATCACGAGCATCTGATAAAGAAAAATACTGAACAAAAGTTAAACATTTTATAGTTTTTCTTTCGTTCACGGCAACTTTTACTTTATTATTTATGGTTTAAGAGAAAACTGCAAGCATGATGCAGAAAGTATTTATGTGAAGTAGAAAGTATTATTATATCCATAGGCAACTGTATAGGTAATATGGATTTGACGTACAAGACTGCTGACGTGGCACGTGTCCACGATAATTGGCAATTCTTACCATTAAAGTATAAGGAAGTCCCTTTTTGGAACTTTTGGAGTTAGTTGTTTAAGATCTGATCACCTTTGCGCCAGTCGTTGCAATAATTATAATTTATTAATTATCTTCTTCTGGATATTTAGGAATTTTGAATGACCTTATAATTACTGGGATTCGGTCTTAGAATATTTGAGTGGCTTTATTATTTTCATCCTTAAAATAAACCGCAGTGGCTGACAATGTTATACTTGGATATTAATTTTTTTCAAGTAGGTGTTCAATGTACCAATGGTCACATAACATATTTAAAATATAGTATTCACAATGGTGATGATTATTTGAATACATGGAAATAACAATGAATTATCCATATAAGGTTATTTTATAAGTATGATGACTTGTTGGTTACAAAATTAACTAACTAAACATAACCTAACCTAACTTCGAAGTCGAAACCAAAATGGTATAATTGATACTACTGCAACGGTAAATTCGATAATAAATTAATTAAATAATTAATTCGATTTACTAGAGGTACCCTATCTAATTAATCAATTAATACATATTTTGAAATATCCAAAATCTAAAATTTTTACTTGTATAATATGTTAACTTTTTGTTTACAAAATTGATCGGTCATCTAGACCACAATATTATATAAGCCTAATTATTTCTGATATCCCTCATTATTTGGTCCATTACACTTTAATAAATATTTAATACTTAATTTTTTTGTTCTTCAGTGCTTTCGTCTGGGATGGTTTTACCTGAGTGCTTTAATGAAAAAAGATTTTAACACATGATTGCCCAGTTCAAGGAAAAGGATGTTTGAAGTAACAAAAATGCATTACATAAATCTGTAAAAAAATACATTTTTGTTATTCGAATTTCGAGAAGCGATGTTGATTCTGTTTGTTATTATTCTTTTCTAAATAAATACATGCATTTATGTATTGAACTAAAATTTTCTTATGTTTTATGCTTTCGTCGTAATGTTGTTTAGCTAACTTTTATTGGAATCCGTCCGTATAATATATTCATCTATATACTACACTAACTGATTTTTAGGTTTCTCTTGCGCTGCGATCTAGAACGCCATATAATCAGAAAATCATTATTATTATTAATAATATTATCGTTACATCAAAGTATCAAACCATATATTTTATAAAACTATAGTATTACTGACAGGTTTACGAAATAATAATAATAATATTATAACATGACGTGGTCGGTGTGTGCCGAAAGCTAAAGGTGCCTATATTAGATTATAGATAAAATTCAGTGCCACCACCGCACCAGGAATTGTAATTGGACAACAGCTTGTGGATTATTGCTTTGTCGCTTCGGGAGATTAAATTTGAATAATTCCAACGGCCCCCTCCCCCTCTCTACGGTAAAAAAATATATACTTTTTATGATTTTTGCCCATTTTGCGCTTGTATGAAATATGTATACGCTGCCGCCGTTGCATATAACATGCGGTTTATTACAGGTGCATCGCCCGAATAACAATATTCTGGACGGCGATAAAACAGACTGAAAGAATATTATTATAGGTATAGGTAGGTAGGTGCACATGTCATATACGTTTAAAACAATAATAATATATACCGTCAGAGTCACCGAACGAAGATAATCGAGTGTATTACACAGCACCTATCGTCGTGTATAATAACTATGTAGGTACATAATATTATGCGACCGAGAACAGTGACAATAATAATAATTATTATAATAATATTAATTCAACCGCATCACGATAGCTGCAGAAGCAGTGACTTAGACAATACGCAAGTGTGACAATAAACAATGATTAAGGTAGTTTGTTTGTTGTATTTATTTAAATTTATCGTATTTATTGATCATGAGATCCATATAACATACTATGTAGGTTGTTCATAACGTGTAATGGAAGACGTGTATGATAATATAATAAATAGTAAATTATCAGTGCAAATAATACAAATACGGAAAATTGTATTCCTATAGTAATTACAAAGTGATTCAATGGAAGGTTTTAAGTTATAGTAGTAGTAAGTTAATATTTTTCTACACATAATAAGTTTAATAACATCCCCTTTAAAAAATCAAAATCTGGTATCTGTGTTACACATATTATTACTCGCATCATTAATTCAATTATGTTTTTAAACTTTTTTTTTACTCAAATTCAATAAATATGCTTAGGTATGTATTTAGATAATAATGTTCTTAGTAAAATAAAATAACATAAAATATACTTAATTGTTTTTAAACAACATAATGTAGGTTAAGTTTAGTTCTAATTTGTATTAAGAAGAAGCTACCCATGTGTGTCTTGTCTCCGTCTTACAAACGTGTGACATAGAACATTTTCATTCACTACATTTAATTGTGTTCTGTTAGTTAATATTTTTGATATTAGAGTGAAGTGTATTATCATACTTTTAGATAAGAGCACTTTCTAACAGTCGGCTTTTATTCGATATTTTTATTTTCGATGGAGGTATAATCCTTTTAAGTTTGTGACATTTCACATACCCATATCTTGTTTGAAAATTAAAATATCGAAAATCTCAGACTCTTAAGCCTAGATAAAGTTCTTACCTAAAAGTTTGATAATAGGTCAATTCACTCAAAATAATATTAAAACTAATAGCTCACTATTAAAACTAGTGAACGAAAACTTGCCATGCCGTACGTTTGTAAGACGGAGACAACAAGTGCATAGGTAGCATCCTATAAACGCATTAAGAACACTTCAGTGGAGTAGTTAACATTTTTAAAATAAAATACCTTAAAATATTTTCCAGTAATTAAAATATATTATAAATTATAATAAACAAATTGGTAGGTTACAATAACACAAGATAATGATTATGATAGTTACTGACAGTTCCATTGTGTTTTGATAATCTGATTCTAAAATATAAACTCTGAAGTATATAAATATTTATATCAACTACGTATACTGTCTATATGATAGTAAGAACATTTACATTAATAATGGTGCCCAATGTATTGTATTATAATTTGTAATCTATATAATATATAAAACACAATAAATGTTTCTACCTCTTTAGCTACATTATGCATTCCTAAACCGTTCATCTGATTACGATGAAATTTGGTACAGAGATAGATTATACCTGGGGGAAAAAGATGGACTAAATTTTGTCGCAAGAGGTCCAACCCTCGATGAATTTTTTATTTATATTAGTTTGTAAATGGTTACTATTGGATTTAACAATAATAGTTATTATTATTAACCCTTGTGAAGAGCCTGTGTATTTTATTACCGAATATATCAAGTTCGAACCATGGTTCGGTGGACCAATTTGTTGATACTTTAGAGTTCAACTATACACTTCGGAACCCACCACGTAGGGTCCACGGTCTACCGTAGGTAGATTGCTTACCTGATAATATACTGCTCGCATAATCACAAGCGAATCTCACGGACGACTATTGTTATATAAAGCGACGTTACCGTATACCTTACTTAGTCGTATTTGACCGTACAAATACGGCAATTACACGAAGCAGTAACTGCGAACTCCCTCACTCTTGCCAGAGCACAGAATATAAATTATAATGTAGAGCACCAGACGCTCAAGTACAGAAAGCACTGTGCGAGGATTTGACACAGCGTAAGAAGGTCCGCTGTCGCCTATGAAGTATTCACTTCAAAAAGATGACCAGATAAGATAATAGATAATGAAATTGTCATCTATATAAGTCTGAACACTATGCAACACATTTAAAGCTCAGCGTTAAACGTAAATTATTATATTTTTATTTATACAAGATAATACATAGGTATATAAATTCCTTATTATTTATTTATGTAAAATATTTTAATTCCAATCAAAGTTAAATAATATTCATTATGTATTCACTTCTGTCGTGTGTACTCACACACACACACACACACACACACACACACACACACACACACACACACGCGCGCGCGCGCGTGCGCCTTTTATTTTTTAGCTTATAATGACATCATCTATGTAAGTGCCTAGCCACATGCGACCGAGAACAGTGACAAGTATAATAATAATATTAATTCAAACGTATCACGATATCAGCAGTTGCGGTAAAGTCGGTAGTATGAATTTGTAATAACGATTTTTGCAGTTTGTTGGTTTGCTTGTTCTATTTATTTATTTATTTATTTAAATGTCAATAGATCATGAGATCAATGTACTATAATAGTACCTACGTGTACGCCGTATATGATAATATAATAAACTAGTAATACAAATCTAAATTGTAACACAAATAATATAAATACCAAAAATACAAAAAGTATGAAAAATTCTATCAACTAAATAATACTACAAAATAATTAAATTGAAGTTATTAAATTAAAATATAATTCAATTCTTTTTTTCATTAACTAACAATGACATTATCTATGTAAGTACATACGAAATAGTAAAATTACAATAATCGATTTTGATGCTACGATAGTAGCAGCTGTGGGAAAACTGGTAATACATATCTAAAAGGCAGTTTATATTATATATTTATTTATATTTTATTTAAATTATAACGGTTCCTGATATCCGAGTGCAATATATTAAATTTTAATATTACAAACTTTAACAGTAATAAAAAATAATTATACCACGAAAATAATATAATATTGTACAATAATACAAACCCAAACCATTCTATTCACCTTATGATTACATGTTCAATGGAAGTTACAAAGTTAAATAGTTTAATTCGTTGTTCGTTAGCTTATATTATAATGTCATAATTATGATAGGTGAAGTTACAGTATACTTAAATAGTTTTTTTCTGAAAAAATAACATATAGTAGTACACCTGGATCTACATTGAGAGACATTACAATTAAGACAACTTAATATTTCAGGACAGTCAATGTTAAATGATTACCTGAATGGTTGTACTGAAGTTTAAATAAACATTTTAGTGTTTTACATAATTGATTTTCTTTTTATTTCTGAACCAAAAATATCAAACAAATTTAATAAAGGCTTATTAGGGCAATTTAGCGTAGGAGCAATCTTACATCCGTAGGCCAAAAATCAAAAGAACCGATTTCGAACGCATATCTAGACCAGGCGGTCTCAAACCTTTTTTTAAGGGGGGTCCAAAATTGAGATAAGCTTATTTGGCATCGTTTTATTTAGAAAAATGAATGTTTGTTTGTATACTTTTTTGATTTTATAACGAGTTTTTATATTATACCTAACTTATAAGTTAGTGTTAGTATTTAGTATATAGGTATAAATTACTGTTATAATCTGTTACGAATAACACCAAAAGAAAAAATAATAAATTAATTTTATTTAATTAATTTAATAAATTAAAAAATAAAAACTAAATGGAAATAATATAATTTTCGAGTATAAAGGTATGGGTATTTGCATATTTGATACTTTCAGGTTAGTTTTTTTGGCCTAGTCCTTAAGCTTTAAACGTTTTTCATCAAACAACTAAGTATCTACCTAGACAAATTTATTAAAAAATGATAGTAAATTTTACTCGTTTATATCAATTTTTGTCTCAGTGTTCTCTATAATATCGAAACATTTTCCAGCCGAAATTGTTGTTTGTAGTCACGGGTATGGTTTTTTAATTAGATTTTGTCGTTGTGGTTTTTTTTCCCATTTTCCACGAATCAAATAACTGATTGCTAAATAAATTACTACCTATATTTGTTAATGTTTTTTCTTTTTTCTTTTGTTTTTACTCCTTTACTGAATTACTTTTCATAACATTATTATTATTTCAACCAAGAATGATATTATTATTACTTTAAAAATGACAAATGTATTATTCATGATATTATTTTATAACCTCGCGTGTTGTAACTTATGTGAAACACAATGTACACAATGTTATGTTTTTAATTTTAACTTTTAATGGAACTCTATTGACGACAAAATACGTGTAGACTGTAGGTACCTACTTATTTTAGTTTTCTAGGTGCACAGGAAATTTCTAACAGATTTTTTTACTAATACAACCGATTCGACGTATTGAAATATTTGATAAAAAAAAAAAAAATAATAATGTAACTAATTAGGTACCTATCGCGATTGTTAAAAATAAAAAAATAAAAAAAAGTGGGTAATTGCATGTCGCTCTACTGTACAGTAGGTTACTAGTGGGTCACTGTAATTTATACCTAGTGTTAAATTTGAATTCAGTGATATAATATCATTGTATAAGAAAACGATTCTTAGCGAAAGCGGTCAGTCAGACAGATTATGATATTACCATTGATTATAAATATTATTGAGTATTTATAATCAATGATATTAGTATATTACTAGGTATATTTGATGATATTATTGTGAATAAAGTAATTTATAAATTTACCAGTATACGTGAAACCTTGTTTTAAATTCTCAATTCTTAGCTATAAAAGTTGAACATTTTATAAATTTTTGACTACAAAATAATTATTAAATTATTAAATTATAACCTAACCTAACCTTTGCTTTAAATTTCTAATCCTTAGCTATAAAAACTGAACATTTTATAATTTATTAATTACAATGATTGATAATTTTCGAGATTTTGATAAATTTTGTCAAAACTCAAACTTTAATGCTTATAAAAAAAATTGTGCCAATGTATTTTTTTATATTTTTCAACTGATATTGTAACAATATATCAGGAACCTTGCATTACATTTTTTTACCCAACAAATACAATTTTATTGATATTTATAGAAAAAGAAACTAAAAAAAGGTGGGTAAGTGGATGTCGCTCTGCTGTACTGTAGGTTACAAGTGGGTCACTGTATAATGGATGGTATTAAATTTGAATTCAATGATACAATATCATTGTATAAGAAAAACGATTCTGAGCGAAGACGGTATGTCAGTCTAGGTTTAAGACAAATTATATACATATCTATGGTATTAAAAAAAAAATTGACCTATAATAAATTCCAAATTAATCATATCACATTATCACAATATCCATTAGGTACTTATAACACGTTATACATCAAGATCAATTACAAACCCTGATACTATCATTGATATATAATAGTACACTTTAGAAGTTTCAAGTAGGTACCCACGAATAATATTATATAATCACAACAAAATAACTAGGTTTTTTAATATGTAATTTCGTCCAAATTTGAACATAAAATGACTATAAAAATAAACTGTGATTGTATATTTTTTAGATTTTTCGGTAAGAGAATTAACTACTTACGTAGAATCTTGTTTTAAATTTTCAATCCTTAGCTATAAAAACTGAACATTTTAGAATTTATTAATTACGATGATTAATAATTTTCGAGATTTTGAAAAATTCTGTCAAAATTCGATCTTTAAATGCTTATAAAAAAAAACTGTGCCTATGTATTTTTAATATTTTTCAACTGCTATTGTAACAATATATGTAACAATATATCAGGAGCCTTGTATTCAATTTTTACACTTTTTGGCCCAACAGATAAAACTTTATTGATATTTGTAGAAAAAAAAACTAAAAAAAATTGAAAGCTGTAAATGTATATAAACAGCTCAAAAAGAGTCAAAATATTTTCAAAATTGTATGGTGTATAGAAAATGCTAATTTAAACATTCAGTGAAATTTTCATGTATCTACAGTTGTTCGTTTTTGAATTGCAACAAAATAAGGAAATCGCTACATGAGTAATCGAGTGAAAATCCAATGTTGTAAAAATTTGAATTTCAAACGCTCATAAAAATTTAATTTGACTGTCCGGTAGAGATTTTTTTATTGATAAAGGTAGATAATCTTATAAGGAATCTTGTGTTTCATTTTCAAATCTTAGATTTAAAAAGAAAAATTTTTACGAATTCTTAACTCAAAATAATTTGCTAATTTTCGTGATTTTTCCATATTTTGTCAATTTTTGAACTTTAAATGCTTATAAAAAAAAATTGTGACTAAGGATTTTTAATATTTTTCATCTGCCTTTGAAACAACATATTAGGAGCTTTCTATTAAATTTTCAAGCTTTCGCAACCAACAAATACAATTTTATTGATATTTTTAGAAAAAAAACTAAAAAAAAATGGAAAATGAAAATGTCCCTAAACAGTTCAAAATAAATCAAAATATTTTGAAAATTTTATCGTGTATAGAAAATGCAAATATAAACAACCAGTGAAAATTTCATGTATCTACGGTCATTTGTTTTAAAGTTACACCAAAAACCAAATTCGATTTTGTCAAAAACTGATTTTGCGTAAAAATTCCCGTTTTTCCTTAATTTTTATGTTGTTTTTCCCGGTGCTTGTGAAAACTATTGGGAATTTTAAATTTTGACCTCCCCAATGCACCAACGATATTCACTTTCCAATCGAACAAGATACTGAAGTCGAAAATCGAAGCATTATTTCGACTACTTATCGTGTACACAGACACAAAAAAAAAAAAATAAAAAAATAAAAAAATAAAAAAAAAAAAAAAAACACACATCATTGTAAAATCAATACATTCATCGTTTCACTCAGAATCTAAAAGGTGGGTAAGTGGGTGTCGCTCTGCTGTACAGTAGGTTACAAGTGGGTCACTGTATAATGGATTATATTAAATTTGAATTCAACGATATAATATCATTGTATAAGAAAAACGATTCTGAGCGGAGACGGTATGTCAGTCTAGGTATACGACATATTATATACATATCTATGGTACTAAACCAAAATTTGACCTATAATAGGTACCTATAATAAATTCCAAATCAATCATATCACAATATCCATTAGGTACTTATAACGCGTTATACATAAAAAAAAAGTGATACTATCATAGATATATAATAGTACACTTTAGAAGTTTCAAGTACCCACGAATAATATTATTCAATCACAACAAAATAACTAAAATAGTTATTCTAGGTTTTTTTTAATGTAATTTAGTCCAAATTTGAATTTAAAATGTCTGTAAAAAATAACTGTGTTCATATATTTTTTAGATTTTTTGGTTACAGTATGAACTATTTATGAGAACATTTGTTTTAAATTTTCAATCCTTAGCTATAAAAACTGAACATTTTATAATTTATTAATTACGATGATTAATAATTTTCGAGATTTTGAAAAATTCTGTCAAAATTCGATGTTAAAATGCTTATAAAAAAAAATTGTGCCTATGTATTTTTAATATTTTTCAACTGATATTGTAATAATATATCAGGAGCCTTGTATTAAATTTTTACACTTTTTGGCCCAACAGATAAAACTTAATTGATATTTATAGAAAAAAAAAACTAAAAAAATTGAAAACTGAATATGTCCGTAAACGGCTCAAAAAGAGTCAAAATATTTTCAAAATTGTGTGGTGTATAGGAAATGCTAATATAAACATTCAGTGAAATTTTCATGTATCTACAGTAATTCGTTTTTTAATTACAACAAAAAAAGGAAATTGCCACATGAGAAATCGAGTGAATATCCAATGTTGTAAAAATTTGAATTTCAAACGCTCATAAAAATTTAATTTGACTTTCCGGTAGAGATTTTTTATTGATAAAGGTAGACAATCTTATGAGTAATCTTGTATTAGATTTTCAAATCTTAGATTTAAAAAGAAAAATTTTTACGAATTCTTAACTCAAAATAATTTGCTAATTTTCGTGATTTTTCCATATTTTGTCAATTTTTGAACTTTAAATGCTTATAAAAAAAAATTGTGACTAAGGATTTTTAATATTTTTCATCTGCCTTTGAAACAATATATTAGGAGCCTTCTATTAAATTTTCAAGCTTTCGCAACCAACAAATAAAATTTTATTGATATTTCTAGAAAAAAAACTAAAAAAAAACGAAAAATGAAAATGTCCCTAAACTGTTCAAAATAAATCAAAATATTTTGAAAATGTTATCGTGTATAGAAAATGCAAATATAAACAACCACTGAAAATTTCATGTATCTACGGTTATTTGTTTTAAAGTTACACCAAAAACCAAAATCGATTTTTTGGAAAACCGAATTTGCGTAAAAATTCCCGTTTTTCCTTAATTTTTATGTTGTTTTTCCCGGCGCTCTTGAAAACTACTGGGAAATTTAAATTTTGACCTCCCCAATGCACCAACGATATTCACTTTCCAATCGAACAAGATATTGAAGTCGAAAATCGAAGCATTATTTCGACTACTTATCGTGTACACAGACACAAAAAAAAAAAATAAAAAAATAAAAAAAAAACACACATCTTTGTAAAATCAATACATTCATCGTTTCACTCAGAATCTAAAATGAAAATTTACAATGTCCGTAAATATCCAAAAAAGAGTCAAAATATTTTCAAAATGTTATAGTGTATAGAAAATGAAAATATAGACATTCAGTAAAATTTTCATAAAACAATAAAATAACAAAACCGTCACATGAGAAATCGAGTGAATATCCAATATTGTAAACATATGAATTTTAAACGCTCATAAAAATTTACTTTGATCTGCTTGTAGACGTTTTCTTTTTTGATAAAGGTAGAAAAACTCAAAATAATTTGTTAATTTTCGTGATTTTTCTGTATTTTGTAAAGATTTGAACTTTAAATGCTTATAAATAAAAACTGTGATTAAGGATTTTTAATCTTTTTCAAATATCATTGTAACAATATAGTAGGAGCAGCCTTGTATTAAATTGACAAGCAATTTTCCCCAATAAATAAATTTTGATTGACATTCATAGGAAGAAAGACTAATAAAATTGAAAACTGAAAATGTTCCTAAACAGTTCAAAACAAATCAAAATATTTTGAAAATTTTATCGTGAGTAGAAAATGCAAATATAAACAACTAGTGAAAATGTTATGTATTTACACGTATAATAGAACAAATATATATTAATTTGTTTTAGAGTTACACCAAAAACCAAAATCGATTTTGTAGAAAACCGATTTCGAGTAAAAATTCCCGTTTTTCCTTAATTTTTATGTTGTTTTTCCCTGCGCTCGTGAAAACTATTGGGAATTTAAAATTTGACCTCCCGAATGCACCAACGATATTCACTTTCAAATCGAACAAGATATTGAAGTTGAAAATCGAAGCATTATTTCGACTACTTATCGTGTACACAGACGCGAAAAAAAAACACAACATTGTAAAATCAATACATTCATCGTTTCACTCAGAATCTAAAAAAGGTCCTCTTTTAGATTGTAAATATTTAAAAAGCACAATCATTTATTTATTATTTTTAATTATTACCTCATTTCAGGATTGAACTACGCAACGAGTACATTGCATGTATTCCCACACACACACACACACACACACGTGCGTGGCATTTTTTTTTATAATTTGTACAAGTAGGATTAACAAGGGCATCTCCACCCATATGGAAATAACGCAATAAATATTGAAAGTTCTCAAAGCAGTTATCGCGCAGACCAAATTTTCATCTTTTCAATATAGGTATGATACCTGTTGTAGCGGAGCAGCTGGTAGAGGCATGTACAATATTATATATTATATTATGGTATTCGAGTAATGTATTTGGAACACGTACCTTTGAATATTTTAAACGGACATGTTTTATATTTTTTTATTCGATGCACACTACTCCGGGGAAACATAATACGCCTAGGTAGATAGGTACCTTCTATGCGATATTGTTTTTGCGATAGGTATAATAATAATATATAAACGCGCGTGGTGCAGTCGTATAATATACCGAACGAGCCGAACTATATAAATATAGTCCAACCGATATCATATAATATAGGCAACTTGTTTGTGTTGTAACTTCAGACGCGTTGGTGGGCACTATATAATGTATACGGTACGGTGTATATATATATATATATAACGCTAGTTAATAAGTTTAAGAGGATTTCCCGTACCCACGTCTGCAATTCTATGGCGCGCGGGACCCGATGTGCGCCGACCAAAACCACTCGTTTATATAATAGAACGACAGCGTTTTTATCCTAAACACAAGGGAACTTTATCCGTGACGTTGCGTTTTTATAATATTTTTTTATCGGTAACGCAATAACGTTGGTTTTCAAACAGTCAATCATCTGTAAACATTTGTCGGGTAGTTTTTAAGTACGAGATCGGCTATTGAAAAAAAATAAAAACGCAACATCACGGATCGGTTCACCTTTTATTGATATAATGAAAATGTGGCGTTTTCTATTATAATAAAAATTACTTATTGAATGCGGAATTTTGTCGGTTAGCCCAAAAAAGTTTTCTTTTAATACATTATAATATATAAAATCTGTATAAAAATATAAAACAGGGTAGTGGACTCAGACGGGCAGTTATTGTCCGATACGGCTCTTTTCAGGGAGTGCAATTTTGTGTTCAAATCAAATCACTTGGTATATAATATACATTATCTTACCGTATTCACAGTTAATCGCCTCTAGTTTAAGTTGTGGTACTTCCTGGTTAACTCGAAACGACTACTTTAATTTTAACAAAATCATGGTCATGGTCATGACGACCATAGTAATGATATATTTCGAGGCTACTTTTATTTACGTATAGGATAACTTTTTATTGATATTTAATATTGAAATATGTGGTGTTATCTATGAGTTAAATTATTTATTGAATGTAGAATTTTGTCAGTTCGTCCAAAAATGTATTTTTCCAATTAATATTGGTCAGTGGACTCGGGCGGGTCATTATTGTCCGATACATAGCTTTTTAAGTAATTCAATTTTTTTTTTACAATTAATAAACAATTTGTATCTAATTTAAATCACTTGGTGTATGAATATATATTATAGTCATCCTTTTATCGTATTCAAAATTCATTATCTCTGGTTAAGTTATGAAACTTCCCGGTTATCTTGACTACATTAATTTCGACACAAAAACCATGTGGTGAATCACGATGACCATAAAATTGAAAATTATTAAACTTCAAGACTGCTTTTACTTTTATCTAGTATTTTTTTTTCCATAACATATATAGTTCAAAAAAAGAATCAATTCAGCATTCAGCAGGTAACCTGAATCAAATTTAAAAATAATTCAACACTTATAAAAATGTCCGAAATAATATTAAGTTGAATAATATAGTGTACTTTTGGTGGTCAGTTATATTGTAAATCCTTTGGAATTCTTAAAAAAGGTCGTCAATAGATCTATGTAAGAATTTTGACTCTAGTAAATTCGGCAACGTAATAATATTATTCCAAATTTGTAATACTTTCAGTTCCTCCGTGTTTCTTGTTTTTACCATTTGGTCCATTTACATGACTTTCAAATGGATCCTCTTATTCAATTTTGAAGAACAAAAACACTATAAAACAAAACAATTTACTGATAAGAGTATTGCACTGTTATATTCATTATAGCCAATGAAACGGGTAACCCCGCAGAACTGTAAAAACCCAATTTTGTACCTTTAAAAACAAATTTAAAACCTATGAATGTTAAGTATTACTCTTTAGAAGCTCCATTGTTTTCATTGCCCGGCTTTAATAATTTTAAACACGTTACATGAATAAGACTGCTTTCAAATTAATACACTTTTCTATTTAAAATCCCTCGAACAGAGAGTTTCTAATTTCTTTTTAAGTCGAGTTGTTATCAACGTTTTGGTTTAACATGTTTTTATTTATTATTAGTTATTATCTGATAAAATTAGAAACTTTAAGGGGATGTTTATCAACTAGGTACGATTAACAAAAAGTTTATGTTGAGCTAAACAATCGTCTTTGATATAACTAAAAATGAGGAAAGTAGGGTTTCACTTCGCTCTAAAGTAAGCATCGAGTGTATATAGTCATTGAATAAGTCACTGTAATATAATTGATAAATTGGAATTTAATGATAGCTGGTAACTCATTGTAAATATTTAAAAAACGATTCTGAGTGAAGATTTCCTGCTTACATTAATATAATTATATTTTATGATATACCTATATATTGCAATTGTAGCCATTTAATTTACTATAACTAATAATTTGAGTTCATTTTATATTTAATTATTATAATAGTATAATGTATATTAAATAATATTACTAACCCGGCGTTGCCCGGGTAAAAAATTGTTATAAATTAACTCATTTTGGGTGTAATTTGCTCTGCATAGGTATGGAAGCAAAATCATATTATATTTTAATTTTTAGCCATCCCACGTGTCGTTGCCTGTGAGTTTCGCTTATGGTTATACGAACAGCGTATATTATCAGGTAGGGAATCTGTAGTAGATTGCGGAAACAGAAAGATGGGAGATAAAATATAGCCTAGATATTAGTACAGCTTTGTAGTTGAAAAAAAATTTGTCTACAATGTACTTAAAATAGTATTGAAGTCATAGTTGATCATACCGGAATTTTTAGTAGCATTTAATATTTATATATTAATATATTTTGGGGGGTTAATTTATCGTTTCAAATTAATTGGAGGATTGGTGTACGCGATATGCATGAGATGAATTTTTATCGATAAACTTCCAGGAACAATTCTTATTGTTGACCTAGGGACAAAAAGGATTGGTTGCAGGTAGCTGGAAACCTGCTGGCTGCCGTGCGCCGAAGCCGTGCAGCACAATACGTATTGGTGAATAATTTATTATAATTGTTAATTACTACACTAAAACTCAATATTTTTGAAAATCCTTTCTTGTTGCACTGTGAAAATACGAGAAGAACCTCTATTCCAAATTTCAAGTTCGCACGTTGCGTAGTTTTTGAGTTACAGCAATGATTGAATCAGTGGTATTTGGATTTTATATGTATAGATTGCTATAAACTTTTGAGTTGATACCGACTTATCTCGGAATGGGAATAGGTTTGTAATATAACTATGTATATAATATTTATTTAAATAAATATGAGTAAAAGTAATGTTACTGCGTATAGTAAACAAAATATTTTTTAACTATCACAAAATGAGTAAAATGGTTATTGATCATATAATATATTATTATATATTATGTATAATTTTATCCTGACTTGAAGTGTATATGATATAAACAATTTTTCTTATATATTTTTTTAAACTTTATGGATTATGTATAAGCTACTTATGAAAAATCAAGTACCTATATGAATTATACACCGCTTACGAGTAACCTTGTATTACATTTTCAAGCCTTAGCTATATAAATTGGACATTTTATATATTTGCAACTACAAAATTATTTGCAATTTTTGTGTATATTTTACGAAAATCGTACGATTTCGTCAAAAAAAAAAACCCCTGCCTAATATTTTAAGCTATATCTGTAGATTATGAGGAATTTATAAAAACCCGTTTTTTAATTTTAAAAATTTTTGACTGATATGACATTTTATATTGATAGTAATTGAAAATTCATCAAAAATGTAAAATGCCTATAAATAACCAATTTATCTAAAATCTATCTATAAATATTTTGAAAATCATACTATGTATACAAATTTATAATATGAAAATTTGGTGTAAATTTAAAATATCTATGGTATATTAATTTTTGAATAGCAGCAAAGTAAGAAAATCGAAAACTAGTTTTCCTTAAAAATTCTCGTTTTTCCCAATAACTAAGAAAAGTAGTAGACATTTTACTCTTAAAGAAATTACCAACTAGATTAACTTTCCTATCAGAAAAGATATCTAAGTTTAAAATCGATTAATTCAGTCTACTGTAAAGAATAAAAAATGTCTCAGTACAAAAAATAATAATAATTATAATAATAGATAAAAACACATTATTGAAAAATCAATACATTCATTGCTCCACTCAGAATCTAAACGTTTAGGTTTTAGTGTCTGGGGTATTATTTTTGTACTTGGTCAATACTATTAAGTTGTTTGTGTCTTATTCATTAGCTTGCGATAATTCTGAAACATGCAAAATACTAAAACAACATTTAAATCGAAAATAATGTTTCCTTAATAGATTCAAATTTGATATTATAATATTAACTTGAATCTTAAACAGTTTGATTTGTTTGAACATTTAACTTTAATTATATTCAAATGATTTCGTAGTAACTCGATTCAAAGTTTTTGTCAATGTTAACTTTGTGGTTTCGGCTTTGTGGATTTGTTTTTTATTTATTATTTACTTACGGTATGCGCGTAAGTAATAAACGTTAAATTTAAACCATTTACAGGTCCACAATAAACGTAATGCATATATATACGAGGGTAGTCTCGGGGGACACTATGCATTTCGCTTCATTCTCCCCTAACCCTCCTATTATGTCAAGCATTTGTACTAATTATTCTATTCCATTCTCGGTAAAGGTAGGAAACCAAGTTGACTAGTGCGTGAGTGAAATGGGGTTGCTACCTGCAGTTTTACTATACTTTTCTCATTTTCCAAAGTACATTTTTTCCATCGGTAAAACGTTTATCGGGAGAAGCAATTCCTCCCAAAAAAGTGGTGCAGTCACTTTTCATTAGCAAATTGACTGTTAATTGTAATCAGTGTATTTGTGTTTTCATCCGTCTTACATTTAGGATTTACACTACCCACTATAATAGTCTAAGTTATATCGTATACTTACATTTTATTTTAACTGCACAGTAGTTACACCGCGACAACAAAATGGTTTTTATTACCTACCTATATAACACCTATCTGGATCTCGAGCATTTTGGTTCCCCGACAATAAAGTATTAATTACTGCTGACACAATACAACGTTGTTGTAATATATTATCATTGGTTCTCCGAAATATTAAATAAGATGCGTAGGTTGGAAAATTATATTTTGAACTTGTGTTTATCGAATATTTGAAATTCGACTTACACCTGATCGTTCAGCAATAATTTGCAAGACGAAATGCATACTGTCATACTGAAATAAAAAATTATAGGCTCCTACAACCCGAACTCAAGTAGGGGTAAGGCTTTTGTATTGTAAAATTGATTTAACAAAAGTAGAGTATACAATTTAATGAATTTATCTAGTGTAATTATTATTAATCAGTGCTTTGCAACCGAATAGATGAATTATTCGGGTATTGTATGGGGTTTTCAAAATTAATACGGAAATTTAAATAAAGAAAATCGGCATGGACACTCTTTTGGATTGGGCGTATTGAAAACATGTGTGGTATTATTTTATGTTTTACTATTTTTGCTGTAATTAAAAAATATATTGTAAACTTTTTCCTATGTTATATTATTAACAGTTTTAGGTTATTAGGAATATTAACATGATATTATAATTCATAGTTTATTTTTAAAAATAATAATAAATAATACAATATTTTAAAATGTATATTGTCTTCTATGTTACCTTGGCATGGAAAAGTGTTGAGATTGTAAAACTGAGTAATTCATATTTACTGGTTTTTGACAATATTATATTGATTTCAAGTTTATTATGATATTGGTATTGATATTATTTAGGGTATTTTAAAGGTATCGCTTCGGCTAGGTATCAGGTTAATTCGTGGATTCAAAGCAAAGTACTATTATTAATTGACGCTGTTTACATAAATGGAGTTATAGAGGCAAGTGAGAATAATACCACTTCGAAGTCGGAGTACAACGACAGTTGACAAGCAAGACAAGACAAGGAATGTAGATGTACGTGATCAACTTCGAATACTCAATTAAACTACATAATTGTACTTAAATGAAGGATCTTGACACGATGTAGTATAATCTAAGGTAATGGGAAAAACGTAATTCAATGTTTGACGACAGCTGTAGAAACAGACTAAACTGATTTACATATTTACATAATAAATTCTGTCGATAAAAAATCTAAATAAGCAAAATAAAAAAATTGTCTTTTATAACTTTGATTAAAAATTAAACTGAAAAACAGATTAATGCAAAAAATATTAATTTTTCCATTATAGCTGATATTTATGTAGCTTTGTCGATGGCGGACCGTCGGGGTATAAACACATTACCGTACCGACTAGTAAACGGTTTGTGTATTCGGTTTAGCCGGCTTTTGGTTACGTCTACGTTTCCGGTGATAACTTCTCTCCCCTTGTTCCGATTAGGTCATGGGTGGTGTCTTAGGATGAATATTTTTGTCCCCTATCCAATGATCCCCCTTTTGATCTCGTAACTTGTTGTCTTCATCGTCCTTTTCTTCCATTCCTCTCCTTCAGACTGTCTCGTATCTTCTGCCTTATGTTGGTCGCAGTGTTTTCCTCATTCGGTGAACTTGGTAATATCTATGGATAGTTATTTTCCTCCCCTATCCATTGATATCACCCCCGTCATTGTAAGTTGTAAGTCAGTTGTTGTTTTTAGTGTTTTCTTAATAATGGCCTGTGATTAGTCGTTATTCGTTCATGTTATTTTTTGATCCTGAGAAGGACCGTTTTAATTGTTCACGTGTGATAAATGTTCCTTCGTTACTTCGTTTCCATATCGGTAAATAACGTACCAATAATATCCACTGAAGATCGGAGTTTTGGTACAGAATTTCTGACCGTGTCCATATCATCATATTATTATTAATGTATAATCATATGCTATATGGGAGCCGCCGCTGACGAATGGACGTTTAACACACGACGATGAAGCCACAGACTCCGACTCAGGATAATTGAATCGATTATCGACTACTATAAATTATTATCTGGACTCTGGATCGTTCCACCGTATAATACTAATATAGTCCCATAATTTAATTTCGCGGTGGCTCGGGACACCATTAACCGAATGCTTGACGTATTATAATGATATCGTAATACTGTGAAATCACCCTCGGAATTACAGTCGTTTCACATCAACCCGTCACCGTGTATTCGCATAACTTGGCTGCCGGAATTAAGACCGTAATAAAATATAATATATATAAATATATGTATAACTACATATTATATACATAATTGTTAAAAAAATCTCAATAATGATTTATGAAAAATGAGGTTGAAATGTTTTTTAATGGCATTCTTTTGACATGTCATAATAACCAAAATTAAATACAACCGTGTCTGTACAGTATAAAAATGAAAACAAAATTTCTGTCTAATCGGTATAGTCTGAACTATATTGACTAGCAGGAGTAAACTGTGTATATTTTCCCTGGTTTTTGTCATGTTCTGTCACTTTCCAAAGAATTTCGACTTAACCAATTTTGATACCTCGCTGATTTCCGGGGACATGCTAGGTAATATTATAATACATTAGATCCATCTTGGAGAACAACAGTTAATATTAAGATATTCCGCTTACCAATTCACTAGGAAAATTCATTGGCTGTTTTAACGAAAATGAAAATAACCTAAATGTGAAACGGCACGGTCACAATGGACCGGCGTCCGAAATAATAACGCTTGGGTTTTTCGTTATTACATCTTATCCTGTATTTTTACACAAATATATTTTGTACAATGTGGGGGCAGCGAGGATCACGGGTGTGACGGTTGGTCTATGGAGACTGACCGTCGCGGTGAGACCTCGGCACGGCCAGCAATTGCTAGGCCCTAATTACAAATATGAAGGGAATGTTTGCGAGGGAAACGGACGATAACAGTCGCCGTATGGACGGGGTCAGTATACCACGGCGCGTGACTCGTAAGAAGCGGCTACTGTGATATACTAGACCCGGGTTTCGACACAACTTGATCAAGTGGCCGTAGGAGGGGACGTATGGGTGGTGTTTTAGTCTCCGACTGTTGGAGTCGACGGCGACGGTGGATACCGGCGCAGCGCGGCAACTGCTTGGCTCCTGGTACTCCGTGCGGCGGGTACTTGCCGGTCGGGAAGGCGTGTGTGCGGCTGGTTCTCCGAGTACGGCGCCGTGGGCGTATTGAAATGCCGTCTACCTCGACGCGGCTCTCCTGCCGGTTGCGTGTGGCGGTTGACGATAGGCTGCGGTTTTGAATGATTCGGGCTTGGGTCGACTTGTGGCCCGTTCGTCGTTCACGATATCCCGCTGGTTGTCGGCGACTTATGGCGGCTTCGTGGATCGTCAGGTCTTCGGGTCTTCACTTCTTCTGGTGTTGAGATGTTGAAGGTTGGTGTGTTGAGAGAAGACTGATTATCGGTGCGGTGAAAACGTCCGGTATATATACCCGGCCCCGTACCGACTAGTAAACTCCCGTGTTGCCACCGCTGTCGTTGTGTTTAGGTTCTGTGCGGGAAGTGGTGTCGTCCGCACAGTTTTGGGGCTCTAGGTATGGGGATGGTTTTGTTCGATGGGTCTTGTTCTCACCTTTGGATCCCTTGTATTCCAGAGTGTGGAATAACTCCGGACCCTCGTACTGAGGGCGCAAAGTCATTCCGCCGGGCTGTGCTACCGTTCTGGGCCCTGATTGGTGGACCGTTTTATATGTATGACGGTGTACTGTTACAAATGGTATGTATGTACATGAACATAATATTCTAAAAGCTGTAACTATTATTTAGATATCGAAAATGTTATGATTTTTATCACCATATAGTGCCTTAAAGTACTGTTCTATGATTCGTTTTTTTTTTTATGTATTCTGGTTATTTATTTATTTATTTATTGTCTAATATAATATTTATATTTGTATTCTAAAAATTATTACTTAAAAAAATAATTTTAAATTCATTAACTCAGAAAATGTATTATATAACTCAATTTAATTATTTTTCTACCTATATCTAAAAACCTATTTTAAATAACGTAAAATATATTCTCCTATGCCTCACAATATCGTGACGTTCAAATTATAAGCCTCCTGTGAACTTTGAAATGTGTATACATACAGACAGTGTAGCAAACTGTTCCGGGTTAGTTGTAATGAAAAGCTACAATTTACGTTTAAATGCGAACCCATATTTTAAGTCTCATAATCTGAATCATAAAATTTTTCAAAAATGTCAAAAACAGAGCTAACGTATTAAAAGTTGTTGTTTTGTTTTACAAATAATAAGTTATCTGATGTTTGCAACCTTATGCCATACATGTTTTCTATCCACGATTGAGCAGTGAGGACTCTTATTAATGTACTTTATTTATTTATATGGACATTTTTTTTAAACAGTGACAGAGTGAGAGGTGATTAAAGAGGATAGAAAAAATCTCAATAAAAAATTATATATATTACCTAGGTACTAGTTGTATAGGTGCAGTAAATAAAATAGAAAATAGATCAGTATTTTAGTAACAGTACCTAATATTATGCAGTTATGTGACCCCTCGACAAAGTTGTATTGAGCATGGGGGCTAAAAGTATTAGGCGCCTCCTATAATATACAGGCTGTAGTATATTTTGGAAAAATATTATGATTAAGATTGTGGGGCAAACCTTTTGAATAGACGAGTTAATAATATAAACTTTTATACCTTTAGCCAAGTTCCGATGACTCGAACCACAAAACCTCGAATTTTGTTCTTGACCCTTAAAATGTTTTTTAGTTGTGTTTGAGGTACACAACTCGCAAAATACATAAGTCAAATCGCTTTTATTCCCCTTGAGACTCGAATGTATAATAATTTATATAAACCTCGGAATATCGTCTGGTCAAATTTTACCCTGTAATCTAAATCATAATATCTTTCAAAAATTCCGAATACAGAAGGAAAAGAGTATTTTTTATAAATAGTAAGTTCATATTTTAACGAGCTGTTCTCCATACATTTTTCTATCCGTGATTGAGCACCCTTATTAATACGTTTTTATCTACCCGGAAGATTTTATTGCCTATGACGAGATGAATTGGATGTGCTCGAAAACAATCTCTATATAATATAATATAATATATTTTATTTTTATTAATTTAATGTTATCACGCATAATATGGGCCCCGTAAAAAGAAATAAAAAAAGGTCGTCCATTTACCACGGACGTAATGTTATGCAGTTAGTGGTGACCCCCCCCCCCCCCCCCGAAAAATTTGTATTGGGCATGGGTACTAAAAGTCTTACATGCCGCCTATAATATTGTACACGCAATAATATAATAGTATATATAAACCTTGTCATTTCGTCCGTTCGATTTGTACAACACCACAATATCATCTGAATCACAATATTTTTTCAAATTTTAGAGTAGGTACTTGTCGAATAGATTTTTTTTTTATAAATAATTAGACTATGTCTTAACGAGCAGCTGTTCTCCGTACATGTTTTGTATAATATATACGTGATTGAGCACCCCTATTAATACGTTTTTATCTTCACGGACGGTTTTATTGCCTACGACAAGAACGAGCTGGTGAATTGGATGAAAACAATCTCTGTATATAAAATAATATACATTTTTTTTTTATTATTATAGAAATGTACAATAAATACTATGTACCAACTTTAAGCTAGGTGCCTAGGCTTGAGTTGTTGTTATAGAGTTGCTATAATATGACAAAATGATGGAATACATTTTATTTTTATTCGTTTAATATTACCACGCATAACATAGGAGCCGTAAAAAAAAAAAAATAAAAAAAAGGTCGGCCATTTACCACGGACGTAATGTTATGCGGTTAGTGGCGACCCTCCCGCAAAATTTGTATTGGGCATGGGTACTAAAAGTCTTACCCGCCGCCTATAATATTGTAAACGCAGTAATATAATAGTATATATTAACCGCGGCATTTCGTCCGTTCGGTGCCCCACCTAATAAAATAATATTCCGCGTCACTGCGCGTTGCACCGAACACGAATAATCCATTTGCTGTACACATAATATAACGGAATAATATTAAACTGCAATAGTGACGATGATACGACGACAGCCGCAGTGTGTGTGGTACCTAAAGTGTTATTGTGGATTACAGACCACCACAACGGTGTTAAAAGCCGACTCGCGAAAACCCAAGAGTTCCAGAGAAATGGTTTTCAGTGGTCGACAACAACAACAACAACAACAACAACAACAACAATAGTAATAGTAATAATAATAATAATTATTATTATTGTTAGGTAATTTTATAGTGTTCCGAGTCGACTAATTTCAATTCGCCGCGTTGTTTCCGAGTGCAGTAAAATATTTTAAAAATGCGCAAAAAAAACCCAATTAAAAGGTATAACCTATAATATTAACGACCTATAAAAAATTTGGAAAAATTATTTTATTATTATGTAAAAAATGCGTCTATTTTGTCGTGGAAACTGTCAAAAAAAAAAATTAGTAATATAATAATATTTTTTTATAATACAGATCCTATAAATTAATTAAAAATAAGTAAACAAATAACAAGATTTTTCCAAATCTCAATATCAGTTACCTAAATGCAATGCTGTAAAACGCGAATATATAATTTGAAGACGATTCAACTTCAAGCGTTTTGAAGTTGATGAGAAAACATGAGATTTTCAACAGTCCCGACATATTATACTCAGCAGCCTGTTCTAATAAAAAAATAGCAATGTATCAGACACAAAGAAAAAAATATTTATGTGTTTGGGACCTAATTATGACAATAATGTACTGAGAGTCTCAACACGATTTACAATATTTTTTCCACACTAAGAGATCTCAATTTATCAGTGTACAGAGTGATTCACCAAACATGCTCATGCCATTTAATTAAGAATATATTTGGGTTGTTGTTTTTGGAATTATAAGTATATAATATAGAACTGCTATAATAAATGCTTAGAACTTTTACAAAAACGAATACATAAACATCTTTTTTTTCAACTCAAAACCAACATTTTCTGCTGTGAATTTTTGATCAAATTTTTTTTCTTTAATTCAGTTGAAATTTTAAATTTTTAACTAGTAGTCCTAAAGTTATAATACTGCATATACTGTAACTGCTTAATAGCAGTTTAAGATAAAATATATACATCATAATATTATGTAATATTTTGTCTATTAATTTTTAAATTTTATAGTCAGATAATTTTTACAAAATATAAACTGTAGATTGATTAATATTAATTACCAGGGCTCTGGACTTTATGCATTTGCATATTTGTTCGGGAAGTAAATAGAATAAATCTGATCCGGTACAAATTTGTGTTGTGGTGTTTGGAGTTAAAGTTTAAAAGTTTATTGTGCATATGTTTGCATATTTTGGAATTTTTTTTCTACAAATGAATATTTTTAAGATTTATTGATTTTTATTGCATATTTTAAAATAATTTTTGATTATTTAGTCTTAAATTATATTTTTAGTAAATTAATCAATAATAATTTTTTCTGCATGATTTTATAATACCGATAATCAATAGCGTTACGGGGAACCCATTTTATTTTTAGCTCTGAAGACAATATTATTCTTATTTAATCTGTCTTTTACAGTATTATTTTGTTTGCTAGTACACAGTGATCGACGGATACGATCGACGATCGTTATCTTGTCAATTTATATATCGTCAATCGCTGTCGTGTTCGTATTTGTATTCGTTATTTTGTATTTATTAGTGTTCGTATTTGTGGTATAATATGCCAAAAGAAAAAAAAATACAAATCAGTCGGTTGAAAAGTTTCATTGTGGAATTTATGGATAATGTATTTTCCGCAGATGGAAGAGTTTTATTTTGCAAAATATATGAAATTAAAGTAGAATATGAACAGCGATCTAGTGTATTACAAGTTACAACATATACAAACAGTTAAACACGTGAAAATGATTAAACGGAGGGAAATTTTCAATACAAGAATCCAACTGATACAACCCAAAATGTTGGTCTTGCTATGCTAAAGATAATTAAAAACATTCTTAATGGTGAATTAATTTACATGAAAGACTTACCAGAAGACTTAGATATTAATGATCTGACATATTTTAAATATGCTCCCATCACATCGGTAAACGTAGAAAGATCATTTTCCGCCTATAAAACTGTACTTACAAATAATAGAAGATCTTTGAAAGTCGAGACGTTGATAATCCAGTGTAACGCAAGTAAGTACATAATTAGAAATATAAAATGATTATTTTTTAATACTTAAAAATTGTAATTGCTAGGTATAGAAGATGCTGAGTGTTGAAAATTACAAATACCTCTCATTCAACAGTTTGACATTTTTTTTAGTAATACAGTATGTATAAAATATAAATTTTTAGTAATATGTACAAGATATGTTTTTTTTAAAATTAAATTTGAATAAGTAAGTATTTTTTAATAAAAAATAAATGCATATTAAAGCGCATATTTTGATATTTTTTGGTGCATATGTATGCTCATATTTTTAAAATTTTAAGCACATAAAGTCCTGGGCCCTGTTAATGAATATATCATTCATATCATAATGTCCCCGATATCATTCAAACCATTTAATCTAAGTGCACAAAGTTAAATAACTCTAAATAACTACTTATTGAAATGTTGGTTTGGATACAATTTGCCTAACAATTTACAGGAAAATGATTGTCATTCGAAGACAATAATCTGGTATCACTACTCTCCTAAGTGTTATAAACAATTTAATTACTTGAAAATAAAGCCATTAAGTATATAATAAGAACATTTCTAAAATCAGAACTTAAACTAATTTATTATCAGTGAAAAAATGGTGGTTAGGCGTGTTTTTTGAATCACCTAATATTATAGTTATTGCAAAGGCCAACTGCACAATAGTGTATGGCCCCCACCTGTAGTCAACACTTTTTATTTTTTAATATTAATATGTACATAGTATATTTTACATAATATTATTCTTGCTTATATAATTAAATATATTTTTTGATACTGCATTCTGTTTTTATCAAACTGTCAAAAACCCTTAATTTTTTTTTAATTGATCAATTAATTTTCGGTCACTTGTTGCGCCATATAAGTGATCACAAGCCGATATAGTTTTAGGGACTATGATTTATAATTTATGATCCACATAAATTAGTAGCCAGGAAAACTAATTTAACAAATAGAACTCAAGTGCTCGAAACTTATATAAACTTTATATTATAAATTATAATTCAATTGTAAGACATCGTATCACTAATTATAAATGTTACATATTGTTATTAGTATTTACACGTTCTTATAAAAACAAAAATTATGATAACATAATACGATGTAAGAAAATTAATAATTGCTTATGTGAAATGTAATCATAAAGATTGAAACAGTTATATGTCGTTAAAGAGGTGTCAGCGTAGTATTTGTTATCTGTCTTTGACCCACTCGCAACATATCAAATTGTACGTACAAAATAATGATTATAACCATATTAATTCCTCAAATTAGAGTGAATTTAATTTTTATAAAATTTAAAGGTAAGATTGTTATTAAGGGAATTTCACAGGGGTTTTACTATATTTTTATTTTAAAGTGAGTACCTAAGATATACAAACAATATACGGTTTTAAAATAATCATAATTCGCTTTAAAATTAAAATATAATGAAACGTCTACGAGATGCCTTAGATAATAATCTTACATTTTCATTTTATAAGATTTCAATTCACTCTAATTCGAAAAATTAATATGGTTGTAATCATAAACTGTGAACGTCAAATTTGCTATGTTGCGGGTGGGTCAGAGAGAGAAAACAAATAGTGGGCTAACATACATCCTCTTAATTATCCTTCCTAATGTAATCTTATAATACACCCCCAAATTCAAATAATAGTATATAATATTACTATAAAACGATTATATCTATCTATCAACTTATGTATACCATCGGTGCTTGCTGTCCACGATGAAGTCTACATTTGTATGTTCCTACCACTATGGTGATCAAGTCTACTTTTTAGTAGAATCATATTATTAATTGTATTATTATTATTGGCAGTCGATAGATAACACGGCGTTTCATGCAGGCAAAACAGGTACACCACTGTTGAGAGTTCATCATTCCAACATTTTATCAACTTAATATTATGATATTATTACTAATTATTATTGAAAAGTCTTTTAAGATACCAAGGTTCCAGTTAACGCGATTCCACTGTATATGAACAGTTATTATGGTTATGTACTTATGCCTTACATATAATATTAGAATATGACGTATTTGGAAAAAAAACAATAATGCACTATCGCTATTCTGAAAGTTCCACGTAAATGTTGTTCAACATAATTTTTTTCATAACTGAATAATTAATAATAATCAAATCGTGGTAGCAGGTATGTGTATTTTTTTATTATTTTTAATAACCACATGACCACCACATGATTACGAAGAATTGGTGTTATCACGATGGGAAACGTTTCTTTTTTTCATCGTTTTAATTAGCTAAAACACGTTTATTACCATAAACGACCTTTGTATTACGGCATATTATATTATAAACACGCAACCTTAGTCTATAAATATAATTGACGTCGTTACTGGTTATAACCGAATAAAATAACTTCCTGCACACTCAAAGTGCGTTAACGGACCTTTAGATTAAAATAATAGAAAATTCCAATGAATATAGGGATAATATTATTATTGTAATCAACTTGTCACGATAACCGCAAGTCGACCTAGTAAGTTTTTTTTAAACGAGAAAAAAAAGTGAAACTTAGATATTATAAAGAGTTATAAGAAAATTGACCACGTTGGCTAAAATATTTCTACAGCTTAATTTATTTCACGGTTTAGTCTAATCGTCCCTTGGTACACAAGGCCGCCCACAAGGGGGCTTTGGAGGGCCAAGCTCCCCCTCTGCTCATTTAGATAATACTTAATTTGTATAGCATTTTATTGCATTTATTTGCATTTTATATAACAGTCTTAAATGTCGATAAGGAGGACTGATAACTGAAAGGGTTCCAAAAATTGTAAATTTTTTTTACGATGTGATATAAAAACAGAATTTATGTTAAGGGTATTATTTACTTAATTAGGTAATGTAAGAATACAATTATATTAATTTATATTTTATTTTAATTTATAGTTCTACTCCAATAAAAATAAAATTTTCCCTCTCACCAGCGGACAAAATTGGATCGAGTAGGTATTTAAAGGATTCACTGATATATATTGTTAGAAAAATTAATACTATAAAATAAACATATCATGAATAGTTCCGGACCCCTTTGACCAGCACCTTAACTACGCTATCCTAAAATTTTAACTTAAGAATTTTAATTTCAGGTATCTACGGATATTCTTTTTCGTATTTTAAAAAAAAAATAAGAAAACAGATTTTTGTTAAATTTGTTTTACATACAATTTCCAGGTTATCTATAATTCGAATAATATTATTTAAATACTAAGCAAAGTGATGAATGCATAGATTTTAAAATTATTTGATAATTTAATTTATTTTCGTGTGTCTTTAAACATGAAAAGTAGTAAAAAAAAAAAAATATATTAATTAACCAAAAACCTGGTAGTTTTATACTTAAAACTCTCTAAATGTACTCAAAAGTACCTACTATAAGTTTTCTTTAAATACATTAACGATGAATAAAATAAATTTTTATACTATGGATGGTGAGTATAATATGTAAAAAAAAAATGATTGTGCATAATCAATAATCGGATCAGCGAAATACTCATTGCGTAGTATTATTTACCATACAATTTAAATTCTCAGGAGTCTGTTTGGCATAAAAACAAAATTTTGATTTCATACAATATAATATAACATGAAGTATTTTTCATTTGCCTCACTGCCAAAATAAAATAATATAATATCTATAGATTATGGTAATTCATGAAACAATTGTTTAAGTTCTCGTGCATTTCTATATTCTCAAGGACTTAATATTCGGTCATTCAGATGTTCATTTTCTGCAAAATATTTTAATAATTCAGTTTTTTTGAGTTCTAAGGTTCTTGTAGACGTGTAATCAGAAGCTTTCTGCTCGCAGTTTTACTTTAAAACCTATAATAAAGTTAAAGTTGTATAGACGGAAAAAACCATAAAATGATTAACTGTTATTCTATATTTCTTTCTATGGGATTGTCCTAATTGCTAATGGTTGATAAAATTGTGTTATTTAATATAATAGATATGGGTACTCATTTTTTCTGGTTCACCTAAATATGGTAAAAGTGTCTTATCTTTTATTTCCAATCTCTAACAACAAACAAAGCCTGATACAAATTAAAAATATATAGATACTTCATTGTTATTACCGTGTATTAAAATAACTATCGTCTTTTCCATTACTATATTTTTAATATTATAGTATATGACTATTGTTTTATTGTATACCTATAGTTTACAAACAATGTAATACATACAAGTGTAAAGTTGTCAGTCAATAGCCCGGATGCTGTGGCTTATCTTAAGTATTAAAAAAAGAAGCCACTCAAATATTCTAAGACGTAAGTCTCGGAATAATAACATCATTCAAAATACCTATATATTCAGAAGAAGGTTATTAATAAATTATTTATTGCAACAACTGGCGTAAAGATGATTAGATACCAAACAACTGACAGTCGTGTATATCAAAGGCATATTATCTATACCCTTATGAAGAGTAGCCTATAGTTATAATAATACTGTCTGCATAACATAAATACTTTCTGCATGCTTGCAGTTTTCTCTTAAAACCTAAATAATAAAGTAAAATTCGTCGTTAAAACAGATATAGTATAACAAAACCTGTTGAAATGACCCTTTATGTAGACGAATACTAGATTATACTTAAAAATATTAAATATTAAATATAAATCAAAATACTAAACATATTAAACACATAGAAAAAAATTTTAATGTTATTCTTTCTGTATTGAAAAATTATAATACATTATAATAAGTATATTATCTCACACAGTAAAAAAAAAAAAACTAAATATTATAAGGGATTATATTAATTTGATGAATATATTAAAAGCTACATTCATACATTCAAGGAAAAACTCAAATATAAAATACATATAATGCAAACACAAAACAAAAAATACTTAAGATAATTAAAGAAATAGCAAATATAAGCTGGGGAGCAGGCTCAGGTTAACTTTTAAAAAATCATAACTAACTCATTAGATCAGTAATAGAATAGGGTTCAATATTTTACAATTCAGCTAAAATTACAATATACTTAAAATGTTAAAGATAATTCATCGAGCTGTATCGTAATAATTTCGGGTGAAAATACACTAAAATTCAGACGAAACTAATTAATTAAAGTAATCCTTAACTAAAAATCAATATTCAATCTGTGGATCAGTAACACCTCAGACAACAACAGGAAATCAAAACAACTGGTATGCATAAGAATTTACGAACTATCAAAAGATCATCACCGTATCAACTTCAAGATGATTGATAAATTAATTTTGAAATTCCAAACCTACCATATAATTTTATAAACAACAAATAGAAAATATTTTTGAATGTGAATATCTACATAGCAAATTGTACCTATCCCTAATAAAGATACAAATACAACCATGAAACAACTAATTGTTAAAATTATAGAAATACTTCCCAATTATAATCAACATATTTACTGTGACGGATAAAACACCGAAATAAATATACGGTGACAGCTCATCTTAAATTTCACGAAATTACCAATTTAACAAAACAATGCAAAACAATTGTAGGTAATACATTATATACAGCTGAAATTTTGGCAATACATTCAGCCATAAAGTACATGAAAAAAAACTGTAGAAAACTCGACAATTACATAATTTTTTCATATTCATTAAGCTCTGTGACAAGTTTAATCAAAATGAAAACAAAAGTGGCTTGGAATTAAAAATAATGTCTGAAGTAAAAAACTGCGAAAATAACATCACTATTTCTTGGATACCAGGGCGCAGTATTATTTAGGGGAATGAAAAAGTAGATAAACTGGTAAAAAACAGCAAATAATTACCAGAGAGAAATTAACTTAAAACTTTTCCCCTACATAGACATTATAAAGATTGTTAAATATAAAAATCGGTTCAAAACGGTTATGTGAATGGATAAAATAAGAAAAAAACTCAGCGAAGTAATATACACAACCGATTGTTATCGAACGAGAAAGTTATAAATATAGAAAACCTGATGAAAACGTTTGTTTTAACTTATTTTATTAATATACAAATTAGTTTGAAAGGGTCATGTAAGTAGACAAAATAAGAAAATAAACTCTCAACGTGGTTATACAATACCGATTGTTGAAATACCAAAACACACAATGGCATAATAATTTATTCCAACACGTCTATAATAATAGACCATAACCAATGCACACATGGCTACTTAATGTACAAAGAACACCAAACCCAATCAGAGTACCGTTTGGTGTATAATAAATTAACAGTAAAGCACAATTTCGTTGAATGCCCATCAACAGCGACCCACAGAAATAAAAACAATGTTCCCGAGGCTCTCGGCCAATCACCATATAGGAACAACAAACAAGTCTGGATTTTCATAAAATAAATTTATATACTTTGATAATTTATTGTTTATTATCATATTACGTACGATATTCAAAAAAACCACCAACTAAGTCATTACTAAATTTTTACTATACCTGAGATCTGACTATAGTTTATTGCTATATTGTATGATCAAAAAATTGTATTATAAAAATATAAAACAAAACAAATTAAATCAATTAAAACGTAAATGATATCTAAGACCTAATAATGAATAATTCCAAATTCCTAATTAGATTATCAATGAATTATTTACTGTGACGTCTGATGACGTAAATGTGATTAGATATTAAACAACAGTCTCATAAAGTTCTAAAAAAGACTCACTTATACCTATATAGTTATATCATAATGTTAGAGTTGTGAATTGGGGAGACGTGCCACGCCCGCCTGGCTGACGCCAGTAGTTGAGTATGTCAAAGCCATATTAAAATAGCCTATGGTTATAATAATTTTGTATGTATCACATCAATCTTTTTTTGTGGTTATGATTAAATTTAAATTCACACAAGTCTGTCCGAAATAAAAACAAAAAGTTGATTCATAAATACAATTTGTAATGAGAGTCACAGACTGATTTACCAAGTTTGTACTACTTAAGTCCTACGTTGATACGAATTTCTGTTTTTTTCAAAAGATAACCTCCCTCCTGTTTTAAATTATGTAGCAGATAAAATTTTTGGAAATTTTGATGTGCCCAGTTAAAAATTCAAACAAGTAGCTTATAGTCTTTAAAAATGGCTTATAAAATGGATATGATATATTTTAGAAATTATTTTTAGTAAATAATCTTCAGTAGAAGGAGGAAGGGGGGTTCTAATTTGAAAAACTTAAATTTGTATGTCCGTGGAAGATACACATGAAGTAGTACAAAAATCATAAAATTTTAAAAATATAGCCTTTAAGTATTAAAGTATAAAAATCAGATTTTGAATAACTGCATTATCGAATAAAAATAGGGGGTGAAGATGCTTGGAGAATCACCAAAACATGTTATAATATGCGTCATCTATAGATTTTGGAAATTTTTAATTAGGAAATATTTATGTTCTTGAAATACTTAATATTCTTATGAACTTAATATTCGTAAATTAATTTTCTAGTCGGTCGTATCTCTGTTTATTCCAAGCAACGCTTTGCTGAAGCATTCTAAGATTTCAATCCCCATATGGCAATAGCCAATAGTCGGTGTCCGCCATAGCAGTTAGGTAAGTGTAATATATTTGAAAGTAATGTATGTGGCCCACACGAGTCTATAAGTATTCTATATTTTTACTGCCCACAAAAAGTTAGTTGTGTCGATGACAGCGATTATTGTTTTTGAAAAATTATTGTTATGAGCGGATCACAAGTGTTCTTTGGCAGGACCGATTTGTCACGTTCGCAATCCAATAACCCATGAGACTTTTTCATAATTTATTTCAGTGCAATCGATGAAACTTTTCGCCAATATTGGTAAGGACGAACGGATCAAATATATATGTATATAATATATATATATATATATACGTATATATATATATATATATACCTACATTTATATTATACTTTTTAATATAGACCGTGACGTGTCCCCAAACACTCGTTTGTCTAATAAAACAGCGTGAAAGTGAAACGGTAAAAAACCACTAACACTGTTTTTTTCTCCTCCTTGTAAGCTCAAATCGATAGTTTCCAGGATGTCATGGAGCTAAAACCCATCGCCAACTGTATATTATGATATATTAGGCTACCTTCAATGATGTAGGTAATTTATTTAACGACGTTATAGTGTCTGTACACTATCTAGATCAGGTAATTAAAATACTATAATAATATATTGTACGATGTAAATTGCATACAAATAATATAGTACAGATCCATTCAAGTTTATACACTCTTTATTTCGAAAATATTTATTTATTTTACACAATATAATGTTGATCGACATTTTTGACATTTTTTTATCATTATAATTTTTTAATTTTTTAATGACAACAACCGTAAATAATTGTATATTATTGTGTATTATTGTATATTATATTATTATTATTTTTATTAATTAAGATCTCAAATACATTATTCAATAACCTACAACAGTTTAAAATTGTACACTATTATTGCGTTTTGAGGTACTATTAATACATTCATATTGACAGTTCTCAGTTACATAAATTATTAATTTTATATTTTGGTTTGGAATTTTTTTTTAGCATTTCGATACATTACCTAGTAAAATGGCTGTCCACTTCTTCTCCACTACCCGTCAATTTATTTTGTATCTGAATTCATAATTAAATAAAACTAACATTTTATCGTCGTATTTTATACTTGTCTAGTCAATATCGTATGTGATGTCCTAATTTATACTAATATATCGTTATTTCAGTTTAAGTTACTGAATTTGAGTATTCTTGGGTAACATAATATGATATAGTAATGCACCCATTGTATTATACCTGTATCATCAAACACTAATTGTCACTTCCTCTGGTCAGGTTAGGTAATAACAATGCACAAAACTCCGATAGATGACCTAGTATTGTATACTATTGTATAGAACTCATGACTTATAGTCTAGTTTGGAGGTATGAACCGAGGGTGGATAGGAATTAGGAAATTCAGAGACGATCCGGACGACAAACGAAATAAAGTTCGGACTGTAGCGAATTGCGTGGTGTCGTAATATTGTACCTTATTAGATCTACCAACCCTCTGTTGAAGGAAGGTTTTTGATTTTATATGTTTTTTTTTTTTATGAGATCGGAAGCGTTTATTTACTGAGTGGCCGACTTGTATAGTCTCACACTCTCACCACTTGTCGTTTCTTCAACTGCAGTTGTCAGAATATATAGTTGTTGCGTTTGTCTTTATTTGTGTGAGTGACAAATTATTACTATTATTGAAATTATCAGCTGTATTTGGAACTGGTGTACACGAGATTTATCAATCTCGCGAGAAAATGTCGTCAGTGGTGATTGTGGCTTTAACGAGGCTCCATACAGGGTCCTGTGTTGAAGTACAGACTTTTTTAACGTGTTTTTCGTGTATGTTGCATAAACAGGGAAACGACGAAATTGAAGATAAATATTGTAGTAATAATATAGTGAATCATAGTAAGATGTAGATAAGTTCTTATTTTCAGGTAACAGTTATCATACGGTAGACGTTGGTCATTTGAATTAGATTAACTATAGGTTTTTCAATTTTCCAATAAATTGATCACAATAGTAATTTACGTTAAATTAGAGACGGGATAAGTTGATAAAACATTTTGCACTCTTACAGTGACACTGAGAGATGTTTTCAATTCTTGAAATAATATAGTTCTAACTTCAGTCATCGAAGAGTAAATTTAGACCGATTACATGTAGGTATATTTACATAATATGAGGTATTTACATTTTTCCATTACCAGGAATCATCAATTATAATTTATTCAAAACAATATAGCTACATACTAGCAGTAACAAAAACCTAAAGTTAGAGTGCTGTGTGGAAGTTTTTTGAAAAATTACCACCTACGGAAATCAGAATCGATAGAAGTAATTTTCAGTGGTTTAAGAGGAAAAATAAAGTTCTTCAATTTTAAATAAATAATAATTGTTAGACAATGGAATATTATTCTAACTTTATATGTTTTTTTTTAAATAATGAATACGGAAAAAAAAGTTAAACCAGATGGATTTTTTTTTCTTATTTCTAATATATTTTAGATTCTGAGAGGAGCAATAAATTCATTGATTTTATAACGATTTTAAAAATTTTACAAGGAGTGTTTTTTTTAAAAAAATTTATTGTGCCTGTGTCCACGATAAGTAGTCAAAATAATTCTTCGATTTTCAACTTCAGTATATTTTCCGACGGGAAACACAGTTTTTTTTATAGCTATTTGAAGATCAAGTACCTATGGATGAAATTAGATATTTAAACGAAGAAGAACGATTTGAGTTTTGTGTTTTAACTTTAAAAATTATTCGTATATACTTGAAATGCCTAAAGTATTATATTATTATATACCTACAAACAATATTGATTCGACTTACCGTATTAATAATGACAATATAAATATAATATAAAATATCCTAGACCGACAAATCGTCTCCGCTCAGAATCATTTTTGTATGCAATGATATAATTATATAATACAATTCAAATTTAACACCATCCATTTCAACAATGACCCACTTATTACCTACTGTATAACAAAACATCAACCACTTCCCTGCTTTTTTAAGTTGTTTTATATTATTTGAAGTTTGAGTAAAAATATAGAACCGTAAAATAAGTGTTTTATGGAATCAACTGGTATTAATAGAATCGAAATTACCTGTACCAATGTGATCACATCAAACTTCCAAACTAAACACCAATATATTCAAAATAGTAGGAGAAGAGTATGTAATTTTTTCAGATATATAGCATCCTCTTTTTAACCAAATCGAGTCAATCCGATTTGGGTCATCGTCATACTATCTCCAATGGTCATATTTTATTCTAATAACGATTTTGCAATAACCAACGATGATGGAAATATTGCACGGGGCCATAAGAAACTTTATACTGAACATAATATTATAAATATACGTTTTTTCTTCTTCCAATTCTGGCGTAATTTCTTCCCTTGAAACGCAAGTGAACGTCCTCTTAACGAGCATTATTCGAGGGATGAGCTAGTCGACTTAGATTCCGAGAACGGCCAACGGTGAGGGTTGTATAGGGGTAGGTAACATAATACAAAATATATTGACATGACGTACTAACCCTGTCATAGAATCTATGACGTACGCCCCACGATGATACATGACACGATTGACTACGGTTGACGCGAGGTGCCATACACCATACGAGTGTGACAAAGGTGCGCAGTGAAAATGGGGAGTATAAATTACATACGCCTTTAAAGGCCAGACACGGCGAGAATAGAAAAGAACAAAGTTTTGAAAGACTGCGGAAAATCGTTATTCGTTTTTTCCTTTATTTTTTATTTTTCTTTTAAAGAGCTGAAGAACGACTTAAACACGCTGCATAATAGTAATGATCACTCGAGACTGCAGCTGCCGAGAAACCGTTTCTTTTTTCATCTTAAATCCGACGATTTATCATTGCCCTCCAATCGATTATACATAATGCAACAGTCACTTTCGACGTGATGATCGCAAAGCAGTATATTTTGCATAATGGCCAAACGTCTATAGGCACCTAGATATTATATATAATGATAGCGAAGTGATGCTGGCGTATCCAGACAAATATAGTTTGTGGACTTTAGATAATTAGAAAAACATTGTATCTCTATACGATCGAATATTTTAGTTATTATAAATATTAGCTGATCTTGATATCTTGAGAAAGCAACAACCTACTTTAATTAATCTAGTTTTAATAAAATTTAACAACAAAAGCTGTAGAGCAATAGTTTTTTCTCTCTTTGCAAAATATAAATAATGTATAATTTACTAACATAATAATATACTATAATGCCAAACATGATATAATATGGGGATATCTTAAATAAAATAAAGTAACTGCACTGATGAATAACTTCAGAAACAGCTAACATTCATGTTACAATCATCATTATGTACTTGCCTAGGTTTATTATAGCAATTCAACTACCTGTCACCCAGACGGTTTTTTTTCAAATATTATGTCAGTATACCAATCTTCTATTTACTCAAGTTATTTCATTATATAATTAAAAGTGTCTACTGTCTGATCTTCTGAAGTCGGTATATTTCTAATATTATAAGCAATATGTTTTCAGATCTCGTTACTCAATATAATAATAAGTATTTCGTATGGAATATATTTTATGCAATATAATAGTATTCACTCGGAATGCCTAAGTAATATAATTTAGTAAATAGAACCTCGTTGACGGTGACGGATGTAGTCCACACTCCACTGGCAATATTGGCATTTTGAATTCGATATATTCGTTCGGTCCGAATTCTACTATCACTTATCAGTGTGCCATTCCTATGACGTGAACATTAATAATATATCGATATGGGATTATTGTTTTCAATCAGCATATTATGCAAAATAGAGGTAGCTTTGCCACCGACGAACTTCGGCGAACACACACATATTAACTACTTTACTGTTAATAATACGAAGTTGATTCGGCCTAGAACTATACTATTATAGGCAGGGCTTGAAACCGATATTTGATACCGATTTTGAATACCGGTTTAAACAGTTAAAAATCGAAATCGATACCGAAACCGAAAACAAAATCGAAAAAAATCAATACCCGTAATCAAAATCGAAGTCGAAATGGAAAAAAAAACTGATAACCGAAATCGAAATTGAAATCGGAAAAAATATTTACGGTTTCAAGCCCTGATGATAGGTGATAATCATTGTCGAAACCATCAACAGTGGTGGATTTTTAACATTTTTCTCTAGGGTCCTAATAATCGAACACATTATTATGAGTAATTATTAGTACGACGTGAATATTTGATTTAACACATTAAAGGGGGGGGGAAGAAATTATTAAATACCTCACATTAAAATCATATTCAAAAACAAAGCAAAATTAAATATGAATTATATTTAAAAAAAATGAAGGGGGGAAGGGTAAAATTCCCCTAGCATCAACAGTTAGATAATTAATTAAAATATACCAGGTGTTTATTTATTTTATTATCAACTTAAATATTACTCATGTACACACTGTAGTACCACGTATGTTACATTGTTATTATACTTTATGTACATTTTTAATACTATATTTAAATAATATTGTTGTAAATACATATGAAAAAAAAAACAGTAAGTACAGTTCATTCATTCTATTTTAATAGCATATTAAAAATAATTAAAAATGTATTTTCCAACAATCTATTCTGAAGCTTAAGGAGGGGTTCTCCAGTATCCCCGGCCCTCCCACTGCATTATTATAAATAAAATCTTTTAATACGGATATTAACTGGAAAATGTCAGATTTTTCGCATTGTCCGTAACACTTATTACCTATATACCAATGTGTATAAAAGTTTGCGTCCAACCTCTTAAACCAAACTTATGGGTTGTGACAAAATCGGATTTACACGATAAATATCACTGTAGGTAGGTATATATAATTATATTGTGTTTTCCGACGTTACGAAGGCAATAAAGTCTCCCGAGTATTTAATCATCTGTACAAAAACACACCTATTCACTCGAGTTATATTTTATATTATTATTATAAAAAATGGGACTCCATATTGCGTTATTCCCACCGACAGGCTGGTTCTCGTTCGACCATGATACCACGGAGATAACAGTCCTTATAATTGTTTTCGTTCCGATATAATATTTTATTCTCTCCATTAAATCTAATCGGATGTATCGAGTGGAAAATCATATATAAATGTAATAATATTCCGGTTGACATTTGATAAGTTCAAAAGGCAATTATAAAAACTGGCGGTAAATTAATTATTTTGAAATCGACTGAAGTTTTCGTGTAAATCAATTAATAAATTCCAATCAAATTAATGTTTCGTCGGTCGCTTGTTCTCATATCTCCGTTTTTCTCCATTGTTCCAAAATAAATTTGTCGAAGCGACGATAGTCGATGAAGTCGGATTAAAGTAGACCATATTAAATAGAAAAGAATAAAATATAGAACTGAGTATTTTTTTTTTTTTTTATTATTAATATTTTAGATGAACGAACTTTACGAAATATAAATTACTACGAATACTTATCTCTTCACTGTTGTTGTAGAATATAATACTTTGTTTCAAATAACTTTTTGCCCAATCAACAATCTGAACGTGATTATATTTCATAACAAAATATTACGACACAAGTAAATGATATTATGTATTAAAAACATTTGTACATAAAATCTGTTATTTTCAAACTTTTATTAGTTTATGCAAATTGTATACAATGTTTAAACAACAATTTAATTAAAATACGAATAAGAAATTTTGTTTAGAATTTGTTGTTAAAATAAAGAAAATAAATTACAGTATTTAAGGGAAATAATAATAGAGGAAAATTGTAATTCAATGACAAGGGTTTAAAGAAGTTTTCGACTTTACTCATCATGTATTTAAAATATCATGATATAGTTTTCAGTTATAACAAAATAATAAAAAATTGTATTCTTCGTTTAAATATCTAATGGGTTCAAAATTGGAACTTTAAATTTTTATAAAAAAAAATAGTTCCTCTGTGTATTGTTGATATATATTTAATAACAAATTATGAGGAACTCTGTGTTACATTAAACAATTTTCCACAAAAAAAATATCGTTTTTTTCGAAATCAATATTTCAATCCACAGTGTTGCCAATTTATTCTTATTTTTTTTCCTACTATATCGAAATGTATTGGCTTTACTCTTGCCCACCCTAAATACCTGATATAGTTGACTAATGTGGCACTATACATGCGCAAAGTTTAAGATCAAAATATCAAAAAGGTAATGATATCCGCAAAAAAAAATATTAAATTTGAATTTAAAAAAAAATCCTTAAGAAAAATTGTGTTTTGGTGCATATTTTATAGTTTTTTTGGTTACAGTATTAATTTAGTGTATTTAGGTTGATTTTTTTACACAAGTAATGTTTTAGTATTCAATTTCTGAGTAGGTATATATGAATCCACGTGTACGATGTAATGATGTACCTATTTTAAAAGTTAATAATTTTATTTTAGTTTATTATTGATAGGAGATAAAATTCTGAGACCTTAATTGATATAAATTATGCAGAAAATATCGTGAAGTGTGTATTATTTAAATATAATATATTTTACTATATTATAGGGTTATGGGACGGCAAACTATGTGTACCTCCGGTGATATTACACAGCACTAGTTATAAGTATAAATTATTGTTTGACAATTAATAAAGTTAAAAAATATAAAGAAAAAAAGAGGGTAAGTGGATGTCGCTCTGCTGTACAGTAGGTAACAAGTGGTTCAATGTATGAAGGATTGTTTTAAACTTGAATTCAATGATATAATATCATTGTGTAAGGAAAATGATTCTGAGAGGAGATGGTTTGGATTTTTTATATTGTTATTATTTGTTATAGTCTATGAGTTGAATTGTAATATTATAATTTTTTATTCGTTCCTATGGTGATATACAAACCGTTAGAAATTAAAATCCCATTTTTGACGGTTTTTTGTAATTTGTCTGTAGTTTTTCCCGTGGCGTTAAATAAGTATTGAGAAAATTGAAAAATTAACTCTCTAAAGTACCCTTTTGATTCAATTCGCTAAAATACAAGGTACTATATTTTGGAATCGAAAAACTCCTTCTGGATGAAATTTTGTATACAGGATAAAAAAAAAAATAAAATATACATCATTCTAGAACCACTAGCTTCCTCGCTCCACTCAGAATCTAAAAAAAATACTCCCACTACTTATCATTTAAAAACACCAACATTCATCGCATTGCTTAAAACTTAAAATAATAAAGAACGACAATTGTTTATGTTGATTTATTTAAATCGATGTTTGCCATTTGGAAGCATTTCAATACGTCTCAGTTTTAAATCAAATCGATACGTAACTGAGAAAACAACTGACAATTTATACTAAAAAGCGATTAAACCTATTTTTGGAGCGTGAAATCGTCATCTCTGTAAGTGATTAGTTGTGGGTAGCTATTGATTTATATCGATATATACAATAATATAGAATGTTACCGTTTCTCGAGTTCTGCGTTGACAATTGTTTGAATATAAAATTAACACACAAACACACACACACATACAACATTCGAGAAAAACTGCTATGCTATGTTATAAATGAATACCTATGTTATAGGCTTGTTAAAAAAAGACTAACAATAACCGTAAATTTACTGTAGAGAACCTAAAAAAAAAGTCAAAAAGAAAACAACGATTTGCCATTAAAAATCCATTCGTTCATTAAAAATAAAAACTTTCGTACTATACTGCTACACACAGAGCATTTATTTTGCTTGATTTTATAATGAACTATTCAAATATGCAAAAACCTGTTGAAAAAATTATCATATTATGACGGATAACATCAATTTTTTCATTGTTTATCTTAATTTTTTTCATTCTGTATAGTATAATAAATGTATAATACCCTTAGGTTTTTATTCTATTTGAGTGATCATTCACCTGTATTTTGGGATCTCTTCAAATTCAAATTGAAAACTGACAATTTAACAATAATATACTTCTATATTAAAAAAAATAACAACAACCGTAAATTGCCTGACAAGAACCTAAAAAAAAAATTTTAAAGAAAATTACGATTTACCATTTAAAAAAAACTTCCATGCTATAACTACTGCTACATGTCAATCATTTACTTCTTTAGTTTGTATAAACCATTCAAAAAAATAACTATCACATAACACGCATGACATCGATGCAGTTTTTTTTACTAATTTTGACATTCTGTAGGTAGTATGTATATAAATAAAATACTATAAATTGATTAAAATATAACCTACTGCAGTTTTATTCAATATGAGTTAATATACACCAGATTTATTTAAATTTGAATTGACAACTGATGATATTTTAATATTCTCTTAAATTAAAAAACAAATTTGTATGAATATAGGCATGATTTCTGACGTCGTTGGGAGACTGGATATGTCTCGTCACTGGACGGAAGCGCAAACCAACACGACGTTTGGCAAAGGTCAAGTCGGGTCGCTGACGACGTTTGAGCTGTGCCACGACCAAAAATAACAAAACAAGACGGTGCGCAAAAGCTCAACATTAGACGGCTGCTGCAGAGGACGCCAACCACGTGGTAACCAAACCACGACCATGGTCCGGACACGGCAGGTCCACTCGCTTCGAGTTCTATTTGAAGATTGCTAAGTCAACAATGATAACAGCAATGAAAGGGGCATATGTCATAGGTTTCGGATATTCGCCCTACGCGTGACCGTTCTTACCAGTTGTAAAACGACGTTGCTCAAAACAGCAGCAATATTGTTAAATAACGTTACGTACAAACTACTGTCCAACCAATGGATTAGATGAAAGAAATTTAAATTAATTTATATCAAAGTTTGTGTTGGTTTTTTTTAGAACAATGGCACATGACTTTCACTATTATAACTATAGGTATTATAAAAAAAAAAATTGTAAAAACGTTAATATTTTGAAAAAATAGTATTCACTATTATAAATTGACCCTTGGAGAAACATTTATGTAACTTTTTACTGACTTCAGAACTAATTTTGAAAACAGTTCAGAGTAGCACTAATTTAGCACTAAAATTTCGATGCTATAGCAGATTTTGGTGCTGGTATTGAACCCGCTACGTGAAATTCTCAGCTAGGAATTCTCCCCATGTAACTTTTTACTGTATATAGCGCTAATTTTTAAAACGATTTCTGTTGAATAGCACTAATTGAGCACTAATAGTGGTGTTATAGTGGAAATTAGTGCTCACATTTTTCCGAGAACTTCACGGACCTTCAAGAGGGTGATCCGAATATTATGTAACAGAAATTATCTTATATTATATAAACATGCAAATTATAAAGAGAAATTATTTAAAGAAAAAAATGTAATAAAACACAATAATCTCAACTATACTATGACAAGTTATATTTTTTAACCACCTTTAATAGATAGCTGAAAATATATATATTTTAATGTGAAAAAATGCATGATAATAGGTTAAAGTTTTTAAACATTGCATTTCTTACTATTATAATATTATAATATATTCACTGCAGATTCTTTCCAAATCTTCATTAGTGTATTTCTGCATCATAGTATGGACAAATTAATTATCATATTAGGTTAATTGGAAAATGTTTTGTTGAGACGTTGATGACGACATTCGGGTCATTCACTGACGCTGACTTTGAGGTTTCCGAAGTGCACATCATCAGTTTTATTTTTTGTTCAAATCATATTCATTTAGGGTTGCTCGGTCGCCTGGTCGGGTTATCAGCCTCATACCTATCACGATTTTTGATCGTTTTGTCCCGAGGGGTCGATCGTTCGTCTGAAGGTCGAATTTTTATGGATAATATTCACCATTCCGTCTGCTTATGTTTGCGGGTTGATCAGACCTTACACCAGCTCATTAAAGCCAGAACTAGATATGGGCCATTTCGTTTTGGATATAGTTAAGGGCCTGGATACTGGAGGCGGAGAATCCACCATGGGGGATGTTTTACTATAACTATAAATATTAAGGTAAAACATATGGTTATTTACTATATGTTTATGAATAATTTAATATTTAATGTCAATCGTTAAACCATACACAATGTATATTTTATACATATATAGATTATAGAGTTTTTTTCCATCAGTAAAAAATAATAATAATAATTTAATTATATTGTTATACATTATAATATAAGTTTACATTTTTTACGTAGTAGGTAGGTATACTCATAACAATACAATTGCTGTTTATTATGTATACATAGTTAAGTGTTACCTGTTAAGGTTAAAGTAACCTTTTTATTTTAAGTAATCAAAAGTCAGTGTGTCATGACATTAAATTTGGCGGCTATAACAAAAGCATATTGAATTCAAAAAAACAATTTTGAAGATGGATATATATATAGTATACATGATGTATTGATTTCAAAAATAAATATTAGGCTTACATTTCTCCAAAATGATTTTCTTGGGTCCAGAGAAATTAATTGAAAAAATCTAAGTATAGGACCATATTATGACGTTGGTTAAGTATGTCACTTATCAAATCATTTGCGAATTGAATACTTGACTGCATTTTATTAGATTAATGTTATTAAAAATCTTTGAATTTAATATTTCAAATTAATTAAAAATGAATGTGTAATTCTAAGTGTCTTAAATTCAAATATAAATTGTTTTAAATGGTGCAATAATTTTGCTGAGGAATTTTTTCCCACGTATTGGTTGCATACAATTTTTTTTTAATTAAAATTTTTAAAGATTTTAAATTGTTTGCGTAAGACTTTGTATTCAATTTTAACAAAATATTATTGCTTTAAATATGTAAATAATTATGTTCATTACAAAACAGTATATTGTATAATATATTAAACTATATGTCTATATATAGCTGGTAGTTCCGTTAGGTTGTTGTGAATTATGTCACGTTTAACATAATTTATCGAGTTTGAATAAAGACAGCGCCCGAAGTAATATTAATGTGTGGTTACATTTCGTTTTAAAACTATAAACTATAGCAATAATAGTAACTTTGCCCCTCCCCTCACGACAGTTGTGTGTGCTTTTCCTTGGGTTTTTTTTTAAATTATGCAGAAATGAGAAAATGCATTTTATTGGTAGGTACACGTGTATTTGGCCTGTGTTTGTTCAAGCCGTGTTCGGGACATTATACATAAAGTTAATTACAAAGACACAGCGTAATATGCGACTTGAACGTTTAATATTCACATAATAAATTGTTTAAAAAAAAAAAGAAACAAAAAAAAACGAATGAAATGTTTATGACATGGTCATTGGTGTGTGTGGGACGATGTGTATCTCATATCACAATAACCCTTTACTCCTCTCTCCGCACAACTGCTTCACAGAGTTACGCCAGTGAGTACATTATATGTATATACGAATTGAAATATATGCACATTTGATCGCATCGTCAAAGTGGCCAAAGAGATAATAAATAGGTATGCAACGGCAACAAATGTGGTATCTAAACGTCAGTAACAATAGCAGCAGCAGCAGCAACAACAACAATAATAATAATACTTTTACATGATATTATAACAATATTTTGCGTAGGTAAAACTGCTTAATGTAAATAATAATAATAAGCATATTGTACGCACGTACGTGACAGATAAAAAACCACTGTTAACACAGATCGCGAAACGCCGATAAGAACAATACTATAATATGGTGTTGGGCCGTCGAGAGCTCGAAACAATGTATATATAAATACTGACAATTTTTTTTTAGGTTTTTATTACTATACATATATATTTTTATGCCATTTTTGAGTATAAATTAAACGGAGAGAGTCAAATATCTCGTGAACACGTTTACATCTATATAAAAGTTAAAAAAAAAAAATACATTACTACCGCCTCTCTTTTCTACAACAGACATTACATCCTTCGTATATAGTGTTTATATTATATAGATCACAATTACTATAGTATATTATGTAATAACAATGATCAATACCGACGTCACTGTGAATTTGATGGTGAGGGAAACGATTTCGGTATTTGGTGGGTTGCCGACTACTATATGGGTTTGGTGGGTTTGGGAAACCTGCTGGTCGATCATAATGGCCTGCTTATGATATATTATTATATATATATTATATGATAGCAGTAAGGATATAATATGAGGGCTCAATTTCAAATATAACTGCCATACTTTCATTCGCGTTACTCTTTTTACTGCTATCTACTAAAACATAGGGTACTAAACAATTTTATTGTCCCCGAGACGAGCAATCATGGCACAGTATAAACTATATATAGCTATGTTTAGTCATAGCATATAGAGACCTATAGAAATGGAAATTTTGACATTTGATAAGAATAATAATTAGAAATGTTGTAGTTTAAACAATGGAGAATGGAGATTACGTCGTATCTCTGATCTCATCCGACGTATGGTATAATAAACACACACAATTAAAATATAACACTTAATTGCGGTTTTGTTCTACGGTTACCACATATAAGAGATCATTGCTGAAGAAACCAAATTTTGTCTGAACTTATCTCTTATAAAATATAAGATAAATAATATATAGAGATCTTAATATAGCTTAACCTTAACCTAGTTTCTATTTTGCTACACATAGTTATTACTTATTAGTCAATTTAAACTTTCGACTAACACAGTAACACTTAATAGTTAATACTAAATTTTGTTACACATAACATAAATATTTTCTTGACCTAGTTACTTAATAGTTTTTTATTACCTATATAATGTTAATATTGTATACTCTAAGTCAGGTATTAGATTAATATTAATATATAGAATATAATTATATACAGGCTGATTCACCAACCATGCTCACCATTAATTTTACCTTCAATATTGAAATTATTAAAATTTTGATTTTTGGAATTTTTTAAATATACCTACCGTGAAAAGTTACAATCTATAAGTTCTTAAGGTTTTTTATATTACTTAAGGAGTGTCCTATGGTGACACAAACTTCTATTTTTATAATGAGTACCCCCTTTCCAACTGTAAATTATTTCTGTAAAGATATGGGGTCTGTGGTGATTTTAAAATATTGGAGATTAATATTATAAAAATTTGTAAGAATGGTCCAAGTATAGTAAAACTAGCTGCAAATATGTAATCTGTTTCTATTTTAGATTCTGAATGGAACGATGAATGTATTGATTTTACAATGATGTGTGTTTTTCTTTTTCTTTTTTTCTTTATTACACAGCATAGTATAATATTACTATATATACTTTAGATTCTGAGTGAAACGATGAATGTTTTGATTTTACACTGATGTGTGATTTTTTTCATTTTTCATTAATTTTTTTTTATTTTGTGTCTGTCATCATTTTTAGGACAGTAAAAGTGCTTGGATTTTCTTCAACAGCATAGTATCTTTTCTGATAGGAAAGTGAATCTAGTTGGTACTTTGGGGGGGTCAAAAGTAACATTTTTAAAGTAGTTTTCAAAAGCGCCGTGAAAAACAATTTTCGAAAAAATCGATTTGGTTTTTGTTGTAACTTTAAAACAAATGACCGTAGATACATGACATTTTCACTGGTTGCTTATACTTGTATTTTCTATATACGATAAAATTTTCAAAATATTTTGATTTATTTTGAACTGTTTATTGACCTTTTCAGTTCCAATTTTATAAGTTTTTTTTTTATGAATATCAATGAAATTTTATTTGTTGAGCTATATTTGAACATTTAATAGAATGCTCCTAGTATATTGTTTCAAAGACAGATGAAAAATATTAAAAATCCTTAGTCACAGTCTTTTTTTATTAGCATTTAAAGTTCAAAAATTGACAAAATATGGAAAAATCACGAAAATTAGCAAATTATTTCGAGTTAGAAATTCATAAAAATTTTTCTTTTTAAATCTAAGATTTGAAAATGAAACACAAGATTCCTTATAAGATTATCTACCTTTATCAATAAAAAAAATCTCTACCGGACAGTCAAATTAAATTTTTATGAGCGTTTGAAATTCAAATTTTTACAACATTTGATATTCACTCGATTTCTCATGTAGTGGTTTCGTTATTTTATTCATATTCAAAAACGAATGACTGTAGATACTAGAAAATTACACTGAATATTTATATTAGCATTTCCTATACACCATACAGTATTGAAAATATTTTGACTCTTTTTGAGCAGTTTACGGACATTTTCATTTTTAAATTTTTTTAGTTTTTTTTTCTATAAATATCAATAAAATTTTATTTGTTGGTTAAAAAAGCATGGCAATTTAATTCAAGGCTTCTGATAAATTGTAACAATAGCAGTTGAAAATTTTTAAAAATTACATAGGCAAAATTTTTTTTTATAAACATTTAAAGTTCGAATTTTGACAAAATTTATCATTTTTAAATTTAATAATTATTTTGTAAATACAAATTTATAAAACGTTCAACTTTTATTGCTAAGGATTGAAAATTTAAAACAAGGGTCCACGTAAATAGGAAAATATATAAATTACTTTATTCACAATAATATCAAATATACTTAGTAATATCATAGGCTGACTGACTGTTTTCGCTCAGAATCGTTTTTCTTATACCTACAATGATATTATATCATTGAATTCAAATTTAATACCATCCATTATACAGTGACCCACTTGCAACCTACTGTGCAACAGAGCACCTTTTTAAGATTTATTTTCGTTATCTATAATAAACATTTTAATGACAGAGAAACTGATCGTTCAAATTTTGAAGGAATACATCAACATTTAAATAATTTATTGTAAAATATGGAGGTTTTCATCTTAAAAATAAAAGTCAGTATCACGATAGGATATTCCTATTTGGCAGTACAAAAAAAAATCTAGAATTAAGAAAATAATATCATTTGAGTACCTATACTCATGTATAAAGATTAAAAAAATCGGACTTAGAATAATTTTGTTATTAAATGAAAATATGAGTGTGCTTGGCTAATAATTGATACAACTACGGTTGGTAATTCTGATATGTATCAATATATCAATTTATATATTTATTATATTATATTAAGATTAACCGATTACTATTTTAAGAAATATAAATGCGAGCTTGTCGAGTGAATGTGTGCGTAGTAGGTGAACGTTGTTATGACTATATAGTGTGTGTGCCTGCGTAGAATAATAAAGACAGAGTGGCACTCCGACACACACATCCCACTAACATTGTATAGTCGACGAGTAATATGTTTCGTTTAAAAGCATTAATTACTATTTACTTATGTCCATCGTGCCGACAAAAGTAATATGGTAGTAATGCGATGAGAAATCCGAAAACACAATAATAATACGACAAATATTAGCTGTGGGATAATAAAAAGGAGAGACCCGAAATTTGGCCTGCCTAACTTTCCGCAGCACGATCATTTATTTACTCTTCGGAGACAGCAGCTATTATAGCATCGATTAAATTAAATTAAGCGGTATACCTATATATATTATATATACTTAAATATTATAATATTTACTCGACGGCTATAATAGGTATAGGTAGGTAGACGGTAAAACTGCAGGCAAAGCATGTCCTCCCTGTATATAGGTATAATATAATACAATTATTATAATAATAATTATCGTCCCGTCTGGTGATGAAACAAAACTTAAGGTACTATATATACTCTTACTTAATCTGATGTTTACTACAGGTAACACGTTTCAGTGTGGCCGACTGGTGTCGACTAATCGGTGGATTATTTTTGTCTCTCGCCTCGGTAGACCGTCGGTAAATGCCGTATACAGTGATGACGACTACGATATTAACCATAATTTATTTAAACTTCCTCGTGTGTAGGTTCTTACACGGATTATGCCCACGCGGAACGAATAATATTACAACGATTTCGATATTAACGTACACAAATAATATAACATATAACAATATGGACACCGAAGAACGAAATAATGATATTGTATTAAAATATGGTGTCCTATAACGTAGTGATAGTATAGGTTTTTCTCAACTTAAAAGAAAAGCTTCATTTTACCCAAAGTTCAAAGTTTCGAAGAATCCGAGTATTGTCGATTTTCCTCAATAATATATTTTATACATCTATTGTAACATTACTATGGATCTTAAAATCATATAAATGCTCTCAAAGATAATTATTTAAAAATGAATAGTTGGGTATACAATTTTTATTCATAATATAATTATTATTATTACTTCTCATAAAACGTTTATTATTGAACTAGGTATTTTCTTTTTTTATGTTCGATGTTATGATATTATTATACCTGAGTAATAAATAAAAAAAAAAATATTAAAAAAAAATATTTTAATAAAAAAATTAGGTATATAGGTATATAATTAAAAAGTAATCATGTCAATATCTATTAAATAGATAAAATAAAATAATATAAGATAGTTGAGACAAAGTTCTTACAACTGTTGGGCATACAATTGAACATAATACGACAATATAAATTAATTATGTAATGAAATAATAGTTGTTCAGTATCAATTCGGCAATATACATATAATTTAATATTATTATATTCAATAATAATATAACAAAGTGAACCACGTTGTCATATAAAACATTTTTTAATAATCGTGGAAAATAAATGTACAATATACTGTGTGTAACAGGACTATTTGACAAATATAGCAAAGTTTATAGTGGCATTTTTTTTTAAACAGCCCTATTACACCTTGATACATTATATTAATGTATGTTAATTTAATGGTCACACAATGATGTGTTTTATGTTATAATATTATACTAATGTGAACGTCTTTTGTTTTACGTACCTATTAAATGGGAATTAATATCGAGTAATTGGGGAGTTTAATTAGGATAAAATATGGGGATAGGTGCAGGGGCGTCAACTGTGGTATAATAAAATGCATATAATCTTATGGATTATATAAGAAATTTTTTCTTTCTATTTTGAAATGCTTGTTTCTTGAGGTTTCAGTACGCTGCGGGATACCATTCACCCATAAAATAAGAAAAATAATAATAACTTTTCATGTTAATAAATACGAGTACTTAATCACTATTTATAATAATAATTGTTTATGGTGAGTTTTTAATAAAAGAAAAACTGATGTTAATTTTAATAATATATATATTGTATACATTTTAAAAGAAACATGTGGTTCACATGTTCAGGGGTCGTGGGGACGGTATACACGTCACGACAGTTGAAAAATACGGTATTGTCGAAAGACGTTGATCTCTTCAGATTGCTTCGGCATTGTGATGTCCACCGAGAGCCCACTGGAGTGGCTTAGCCTGCCACAGATGTGTTGTTGACGGCGTGAAAAAAACTCACTTCCGTCGGCCAGGTTTGAAAGATTTGGTGTGACTTGACGGAGTGTATGGATTGCCGGTCAGCGGTTGTGGACAAAATTTGTCGTGAAGCTAATTTTTTAGACGTCGACTCAGAGGCGACGCATTTGGTGTTTTGTGGAGTTTTGTGGAAAGGGTGGTTCCAGTGAGCATATAGTGCGAGATAATTACAAGGTTGGTAAAGAATATACCAGTAAACGCGCTACAGTGACGTGGTATGCGGTAACACATGAGTAGGCGGCAGTGCCCCTCAGCATTCAATGGTCGTGGGCCGTGGTAACCGAAGACTGGAGTCAGTGGGGGGGGGGGGGGCAGAGGAAGATTACTGTTGCAAATATAATGACCATTGTCGTTGTATGTGTTTGTTAAGTAATTATAATTATTATTTTTATTATTTATTTATTACGGGCAGTGAGCCCAATAAGGCTAATAAATAAAAAGGAGTTTAGTTAAAAGTCGTAAAATATAATAATTATAATAATGCGGCCCTATATTATGTGACGTTACAACTTGTTATAGAATTTGCATAACATAAATTGAATTAATTATTAATTAAATTTCTGAAAAGATTCAATAAAATCTATAAAATTAAATGAAACTTAAAACTTGCATTTATTTTGTCGAAAATAAAATATACTAGTATTGTGGATATATAGAATTGAATAATGATTATTTCTATAGATGCATATTATAAACATTGGATTATTGTATTTAGGTATTATCAATGCTTCTAATATATCAATTTTATTTTATTACTCCCAACAATCAAATAGTATTGCTTCTTCTTTTTATCAGCTACCGTTACCATTTACCACAGTCAACAGCTGTTTTAGTTGATAATATAATATTTACATTTTTTCTGTACGACATGATTCCAAAAACAATAGGTGTTCATTAAATTTTTAATTTTATTACCTATTAAGTATTTACTGCGATATAAAGTGAAAAATAAAAAGTATGTGGATGTCGCTCTGCTGTACAGCTGTACTGTAGGTTACAATTGGGTCAATGTATAAAGAATTGTATTAAACTTGAATTCAATGATATAATATCATTGTATAAGAAAACCGATTCTGAGAGGAGACGGTTTGTCAGTCTGGATTTTTTATATTGTTATTATTTATTATAGTCTATACGTTGAATTAATATTGTAATATTATAATTTTTTATTCGTTCCTATGGTGATAAGCAAACCGTTGGAAATTAAAATACCATTTTTGGAGGTTTTTTATAATTTGTCGGTTGTTTTTCCAGTGGCGTTAAATAAGTATTGGGAAAATCGAAAAATAACCTCTTTAAAGTACCATCTTGATCCAATTTTCTAAAAGATAAGGTACTATATGTTGAAATCGAAGCACACCTTCTGGTAGTTATTTTGTATACATGATTTAAAAAAAAAATAAAAATAAAACCAAGAGCCTTGCTCCACGCAGAATCTAAAATAAACACCATTGTAAAACCACTAGCTTCTGCTCAGAATCTAAAATACATTCACTCTATATTTGATTATTGGTTAACGGACGATTGTAATTATGGTACCATTTAACGCATGAATGCATTGAAATTAAATTAAATGAATGATACGCATTTAGTACTACAAAAACGATGAGTACCGCCAAATTATATTTATTTTAAGTTTTTTTTTTTAGTTGTCTTAATACGGTTATTTACCAATCTCTCTCACCTGGTATATAATATGGTACACCAGCTGGTACATGTACGCTCAACTAAGTCACGCTGTTCTTACGTTGAAATACATGGGCTTTAAAAATTGTACTTGGTTATCCCAGATATATTAGTTTACTGGGGACCCATTACAATTATATTTTATCATTTAAGCTCGGTTTATCTTTATTAATTAGTTTCATTATTTGGTAAAATGAAAATGTTTTGGTACACAATGAAATAGTAGAATTTAATACAATGAATTCTTACATCCGTATGGACCATGTTGGTGAGAGGGGAGAGGAGAATTTTACCTTGTTTCGACGTATTTCAATAATATAATCACACGGCGTTATGGATAGGCTTTTTAGCTACATCAATATCGTAAGCCTGTTTTATCAATATCACTAATTTATTATTATTATATTATGTATTGTTACTCTTGTATAGGCTACGAGGAAGTATAGCCCTCGGGTGTGAGAAAAAATATCTAATTTTGTCGACTCGATATAAGATAAAAAAAAAATACTGTAAGTAGTTGTACTTCTAGTTAAAGTAATTTTCTAAAGAGGTTGATAATTCATAATACTTAGTACAATATGACTTGTGAGTCTATGTGGTACCATCGCTCAGCGACACACGCAGAAATGGTATGCACTCTGTGGTGTACGTTAAATGTTATAATAGGTTGGAGTTTTTTCATTATAATATACATACGTCTATCAGAGTATGTATCACCCAACACAATACGACATAAGACTTGCCCCTATAGACCAGGGGTCTCCAAACTACGGCCCGCGGGCCGGATACGGCCCGCCAACAAGTTTTAACCGGCCCGTGGCCCGCATGGCCGCATATGTAAATATAGATAAAAAAATTATTTCAAAAATGTTTTTATATTATATTATATTTATACCTATTTATTTTTATTTAAGTATATTGTAAAGTAAACAATATTTTATACAAAAATATAAAGTAAACATATTATTTATATAGGTAGGTACCTATATTATCATAAAATAAAAAATTATATGTGTTAATAAACTTTTGGCCCGCTAAGAGCATTTGATTTTTTTTGTGGCCCTTGAATAAAAAAGTTTGGAGACCCCTGCTATAGACCATAGATAGATAATTAAAATATTCAGAACCAGGTAAGTACCTAGTGTAACTGTGTAAGTAATGAAGTGTATATTTTTCATTCTATGTATCTCTAACCATTTCAAACAGAGTTCTTGTTTATTTTATTCCAAAAAAACCTTTCACATTTGCATGCGCATGTAGATGTAAATATTTAATAACGATTATAATATATAATCCGCACACTTTTTTAACACAAAAAATGAGTTACACGCCGTATCAGCGACACAAAAAAGTATTAGCATTCACACAATAGCGCCTATTTGGAGGGAGAGGGGGGTTAAATGCTTATGTTTGTCAGAGGGGGCATCGCCCAAGACAACAAGTTCTATCATAGACCATAGTTGAAATGTTCAGAGTTCGTGTATATTTTTCATTCTATAATTATTATATATTTATTAAATTTAAAAAGTGAGATTTTTATTTTATTTTTTCGTTCTTGTTAGTTAGGGTATTTAATATTTATCTTGAAATCTCTCTTTCCATTTTATGCCATTACATGTACATGTAAATTATTCAATGGTTATAATCAGGGCTCGTAACTTATAGCTCTAAAAAAGGTTTTTATAAGCCCAATAATATGCTCTAAAAAATATTCATTTAAGCGCTTGAATACGCACTAAAAATACTAAAATATGCGAAAAAAACATTTTTATAAAAAAAATATCTAACTTTTATTATTAAAAAAAAAAATTAAATAATATTACATCGGAATTGTTAAAAAAAAATTATTGTGATAAAAATTATAAATTATGAATATATATTTTAAATATTTGTATACATATATTTACCTATATTTACCATATAATTAAACTCTAAAAATAAAATCCTATTGCTACAGTTATGATGATTTCCTTACAGTTTATTGTATCATGGACATTTATAACTTGTGGTAGTTGTCGCTACGTCGAGCGTGGTATAAAAGTTGTGTTTATTTAATATTATAAGAAGAAAAATTAATTAACACGAATTAATTACTTAAATAAATAGTTAATACGACTAAAATTGCTACTAAAATAAATATTATGCAAAAATAATGGGAAAAAAGCAAAATAGCACTTATGCTTCGAAATATACAAAAATATTCAACATAAAATTTCGTATTTAGCTCCTTGGTTATCTGAAACAAATTTATAGCTCATATAGGTATCTCTAGGACCTCTCAAAAAAAAAGATGCAAACGCTAGAAGTTATGAGCCCTGGTTATAATATTATATACGCCGCATACTTTTTGAACACAAAAATGCGTCCTGTGTGAGATTTCGGATGGGCCGAAATTTATTTCCCAAATTTCCACAAAAGTAAAAATTTCAAGTTAAGTAAAAATTTAAAAAAAAGAGAAAATTAGGGTTCTACTCTTCTGCATTTGAAATATATCATTTTAAATGTTTTAAAATTTAAAATTTCACTTTATGAAAACTATATGGTGTTATAAATGTTTATAAATGATTATTGATTGCACAGTGAAAAATATCGATATAGTGAATGATTTATCGACAAAGATATACGAAGTACCATGTTAATGGTTATAATTCTTATATTATAAATTAGATATAAATGGTGTATTAATGAATTGTAAATTAGGTCTCTATTAGATATAGTTTACTAATTTTATTATTTTTCACTAAATATTTTGACAACGGGTAAGAATAAAACTCTCTGGATTGTATTAAAAAATCTTCCAAGTGCATTAGGTATGCTTTTATTCCGACAACACAGTCATAGTTAAAATTGTACAACATGCGTTCTAATTCATTAATAATTTAACAAATACCTATAATTATACTGATGTGATAATAACAACCTGATTATAAAATATGATGCCTGTTTTTTTTAATCTAATTTCTTTATTTTTATTGTCTAAGCTTTAGACTCTAAAGCATTGAATTTTTTGGCTATAAGAATTTTGTGAGGGGTTGTGGTTGAGTTTGAGTAACATGTGTGTATACGGGGTAAAGATTTGTCGCTAAGAACCCAGGTGGTCACCCACCCAGGAGCTAGCGACGCCGAACGATGCTTGACGTAGCACACATTAGCGCCTGCGGCCAACCACCTCATCACACAAGGCTCCTCTAATTTATGTATTATATTATATATCTGTTACGGTAAAGAACTTAACAATGTCCAAACTATAACAAGAACTGTTATGATTTTTTATTGTGAGTACCCACGACATTATTCCATTGCTCAAACATTGATTAAAATTAATATTAATTATTGAATTAATTATAGTGACATTTCGTAGTTTGTAGGTATTTAGTTTTTCAATAGGTATTTATAATATTGATACGCCAGGTGGTTGACTTTGTTCAAAGAAATTACTTTTACAAATACATAAGCATTATATCGTACCTAATATAATCATATTAATTTATGTATAACTATCGATTTATCTACACAATATTGATAAATAATATGTCTTTGTATTATTCTATATTGTTTTTCAAAACGAACAACAAATGTCCATTTGTAAATAAATGTTTAGTAATTGTTGATTTATTAATTCAAAACACTGGAAAATACGTCTTACAATAACTATAATTTACCATATTATATAGTTATGAATGTTTGATGAAAAGTGAAAAATGTTATTGAACTGATCTTGCATGGTTAACGCATATTGACCATACAATACGATTATACTGAGAGAAATAGTTTTTGAATAGATAATTCAAAAGTTCCTTGTAATAATTATAAATATTACATTACACAATGTGTAAGTAGGTAAGCAGAATTTCTGCGCAGAAATAGTAACTCACTACTTATTGCTGTCAAATCAGATTTCGACTTATAATAAATGTATTTTTTTTTGTGTTTATTATTATACATGTGCATTGGAGTCATTAGACACACATACAGGTAACTATACATTTGACAACTTTATAGGATGTCATTAAAATTACATACCTGAACACCTCGTAATTTTAAACATAGGTATACATAATTGCTATATTTTTTTTGTAATATATAATAATATGATATAAATAGGTTTTAATGAAAATTTATTCTCTTACCTATGTTTCCATATTGTTGTTGTCGTAGCAATAAAAAATAATTATTTAATAATTTAATTTTTAAAGTTATTTTCGCACTTGGATAAAATATGTATTTAACATTAATTTGTTATTGTCATAATAATTGTTTTGTTATCGTTATTTAATTTGGTGTAAAAGAGATTCGGTAAACATTTGTGTTAGGTGGATTGGCAACAATAATATACTTAGTCACAAGAGAACCTACAGTTATTAGAGCATTTAAAATATAAAGCACCTACCTAAAAGCAATTTGGACTCGAATCCGGTTAGGACCCGATTAAAAGAGTAGTAAAATAAAAACGTAATTTGAAAACATATTATTTTTTATGTTTATACGATTTATATATTTTACAGTCGTACAAACATCGATAGTAAGAGCTAAAACCAAGTCATTTTTTCACTATTACCATTCTTTTAATTACCTATTAAAAATAAATGAAAAAGTTACGCACTATTGCATTCATAATAATAACTCTTTATTTTCGGAGAAAGAAACTCCATTACACATAATACAGCATAAAAAATGTAATATAAATTAAAGTTAAAACTTTAAGGTATATATTATATAGGTATGTATGGTTAATACATTTTATATAATATTTAATTCGCAATATAATATTATAACATATTTATTAACAATTGTGAAATAATAATTATAATAATATTAAAGTCTAGTGCTGATTTTATTTGAATCTTTTATTTATTGACATTTTTTTTTATCTTTTCAAGATCATTCATCCATCTAAATTGTAATATAATATTATATTATATTCACTTATAACTTTATAAGTGTACCTATACAATTATAGATTATTTTGTTATATTTTAACTGTGTATAGGTACTGTACAGCATTCTAAGCAGTCATCCTCAATATTATAATTACCTTCGTCTAAGTAAGTTTTAAGATGCAAAATCTCACGGTAGTCTTATAAAATAAAATAAAACTTGGAAATAATATACCCCGGACTATTATGTGTAGACAAACGATTAAGTTTATCGATAAAAAATAACTGTTTTATATTAAATTACACAAGTAAAAGTTTATTTTTATAACTATTGAATATTAAATTTAAACTGTTTCGGCATAGTTTTTTTTTTTTTTTTTTACTTAAATAAATAACATAGAGAACATGACAAAAAAATAAAAATGAATTTTAATATAAAAAAAGTTGGTATAATCATTTACAAAAAAAAAAAAAAACAACTGTTATGAAATATATTAAACCTTAAACGATTTGAAACCTTCACAGCTTCAGCCTATCCAATCATGGACTAGGATTATAACGAAAAAATACTTAATTATACTTTAAGTCTGGAATAAAATATGTGGTGGTTTATATATGTATTTGTATAAAAAGCTTTTAAAATGCATATTGACGTTAAAAATAATAAAACTCATAAAAAAATTATAACCATAGAAATTTGCAAAAATTATATTTTCTTAGAGAAATTTTATTTTTAGGGTTTCTACACGGGACCCATTACTAAGGCTCCGCTGTCCGTCCGTCCGTCTGTCACCAGGCTGTATCTCATGAACTATACAAGTTAGAAAGTTGAAATTTTCACAGATTATATATTTCTGTTGCCACTATAATAACAAATACTAAAAATCCTAGAATATAGATTATAAGAAATGTTGTTGCTAACATGTTTATCGATGATGGTATGGAACCCTTCGTGCGAGAGTCCGACTCGCACTTGGCCGGTTTTTTGATAACTTGAATCATTTAAAAGCTATATTTAAAAAAAAAAATTAATAGTTTCCGAAATAATAAGTGGTTCGTGTTCAAATAATCACTGGGTTTGAATATATTTTAATATACCTATATAATGGATCGAGCAGAGAACACACCGAGGCCCAACCTTTATTATTTAAATCGGTGAACTCGCCGTATGAGGTATAAAAATATATTTCAGACAATATTTTGCATATAGAAACGTGACGTATGTGACGTGTTTCGAGACTTGTGATTATCGCTTAGGTGTTGTTGCTGAGTTCCGATAGTAAATCATTGCGAATTTCCATTAGTCGTACACAGAGATGGGTACTATATCTAAATTTAAGGGGGTGCTAAAATTATGTATATGGCACTATCTCTTGGGGAATTTCCCCCACACCCCAAAACATATATTTCAAGGCATTAATAATACATTTTTATAATACAACTTCCATATCATTAATTATTTTTATATTATTTAGCTAATATATATATTATTATAAGACTTGCAAAGCAAATAATATTATTTTATTTTTAAAATACAATATATTAATTTAGTGGCGCAGTGACTGAAACTAATCACTCTACGTGAGTGAGAGTAAGTAACAGTTGCTGCTACTAGTTCTCAGATGGGTGACCACCCGAATTTGTAGTGTGCAAAAACACATACACGTGTTCCTAACCAACTGTTTTCAACCATACTAACAGTTCCAAAATGTCCGTACCAACCTTACTCCACCTTACAGGCTAATCTTTTCAGTCATCTAAGCTTTAAAGTAAAAGTAAAAAAAAAAAAAAAAAAATAAATATATTTTTACTAGGTACAACCTATATAACAATTACAAATATTATATACTTTTGATTATGGTAAATATTAAAACTTACCTATAATGTATTATTTTAAAACTATTTTCATTGCTTTTGTGAAATAGGTACCTTAATCTAACATTGATTAGGTTTATATGTCATTTGCAACTTCCCTCTCAATATTCAAAACGAACATGACAATAAACCGTAACTGTAACATACCTACTGCATGTTTTCAGCCAATTATTAATGCACCGCATATTTTAAAATTTAGTTCACAGGTTGCATAACTTATTGGAGTATTGTAACTGAAATTTGAAACAATTTGTTTAAGTCAGAAAAAGCTCATGGAGATGGGCCTAATGGAGATGGGCAGAATAAAAATTGTATTTTAATCACCGTCTATATACCATAATATTAAAATGTTTAATGTATAATATAATATAATATAATATATCATACTACATTGAATATAATTCTTATATTATATTACGATTTGAACAAAATTATGATGATCGCTGATCTCTGCAGGGTATACGGCGTCGGTCATTGTATAAGGTGTACTGGCACACAATTGCAGTAGTTGTCAACAGTGGGCAGCCATTGGCGAGTGGATAGCTATCAGCACCTATCGAATCGTAATAAATCGTATTTTGTTAGAAGAGTACAATATGCAGTAGGTACTCATATATGTATATAATATAATGTTATACCTAAAGGTACCTTGAACAGGAAGCTCGTGTGTCTTATTTTATAAGACGTGGCAGTGGGTAGACGTTTTACGTTTAGATACGTAATGTTTGGATAAAAAATAAGAAGTGGAGGGAAACATCAAATTATTAAGGAAGCTTTGTACTACTAAAAAATTCGTATATTATTATAAAATATGATATTTTATTTAGTTTTTCGCGTTATCTTAATTGTTTTTAGCTATCAGCACTGATCGGCACGTAATAAATCGTACATAGATGGAAAAACACATTAACATATCAAAAATGAAAACTGATATATATGAAAAAAAATATGAAAGTTATATGTACCTATAGGTATAGTAAATAATTTAAGATTTAATTATATCTGGAAATTCCTTAAAAGGATATTTTGAAAAAAGCTGTTATGTACCTATTAAATTTATTTACTATTAATAAGCTACTTGACTTGAGTAAAAATTGTTTATCATCAAGTTTTTATTATCTATTTTGAATTTATCCAAAATCAGTTTAGGAAAATTTTAATATTTTTAATTTAGTATTAAAAATAAAAAAATATTATTTATTGTAGGTACCTATACTTGAATAGCACAACCGGCTATGAATAAAACAAAATTTTAAATAATGAGTAGAACAAAATTTATTTCATTTGTCAATTTATCTTTTTTTGTTATACCTTGAATATATCTTCAGTATGTACAGATGTGTATTATTTTGTTACAATCAGGTGAGGGTAAACGTTAAAGGTTTGGATGTAAAAAAAAGAAGAAAAGGAACATCAAGTTTTTGTAGGAATAGGGAAACTCTTGGTATATTTTAATTACGATTTAAACATAATAATTGATATTTTGTTTAGTTTTTAGCGTCGTCTTTGTTAGGGTCAATGCGTCTATTATTTACTATATTATATTATTATGCAATATCATAATAATCACAACGGTTCAACGTACCGCCATCAAACGCATTATTGTGCTTTACTGCAGAGACAAAACTATTTTCGACATGCATGCGAACAATAAAACAAAATATAATATACATATTATAAGGCAAAATTCCAGACGGGATCAGTCGTACACTGGGCACTCTGGACATCAGACTGGGCACTCGTTGTACACTAGTCGATATCACTTCTCTCATACTCATAATGTCATTGACAATATATTATTATATACATTGATAGGACATGTATTGTATTCAAGTGTGATTCAAGAGCATACTTTGGTTACCCAAGTGGTTACAAGCAATATTAAGATTGTGATACCCTCACTGATAATATTAAATATTAATAAAAATATGGGACTTTAAAACACGCAAAATAATTATGACACTTAATATTAATAACTATTATATTAATAAGTGTAATATTAATAATATTGAAACAACTAAAACGGAACTATTGTTGAATTAAAAATGTAGTGGTAAATGTATTTTCTTTATCATAAACCATACCAACAACTTCATAATAATATAATCATTATGATGACTATATGTTAGACTCTACCATCACAGCTTACCGTGTATATTATAAGTACCTACCTGTCCATATAATATTATGGATGTCTGATTCGTCCATAAAGTATCTAGGTACCTACTGATACTTATTAGAATCTGGCTATAGTGTGTGTGTGATGGTATTAGATTTGAGGGCAATGATAAATCGTCGAGTAAAATAAAAAATTCGGGACGGGGTTCGGTGAAAAACGTCCACACCAAAATAATATTTTATCGACGTTTTTGTCTGACTTATTTTATGGTACACTATGATAACATTATTATACAACGAAAATAAAAAAATCAGTTCAAATTTGTTGTCATATTTTTAAAACGACCAAATGACATTTGTGTATATTTTTTCAATTCAACATTCTTAGTAAAATTGTTACATAGAAAACAACGATTATGGATATAATATAACATTAATATCGATAAATAACAACAAAAAAAAAGAAGTTATTTGAATGACAATATAATATCGCGCATTCATCGATAAAAAATATTATCATACACATATTTTTTATGTTATATTATTTTGTTTTATATTATAATAATTACCATAGACAAACGAACTAGGTAGTACAAAACAACCTATTTGATAACTTATAATGTCTTGAAATATGTTTCAGATAATAATAATATATAGCCAAATGTGGCCAGCACGTGCCAATCGCAGGCGTGAGAAAGTTATAAATTATAGAGTAGATGAATACAAATCGTCTGTGAATAATCTCGCTTGTTTCATGTGAACTGCGTACTTTGGTTGTTGTCTGAGTTATGTGTATGTATAATTCTCAAATAAAATTGTATTAGTTATTTTTATAATATTATATGCTCTATAAAATATATAAATGATCAATTATTATATCAATCGACGGCGAACCATTGAATTAGAAAAATAAACCGTTCATATTTCACCAAAAACTGGACATTTTAATTTAACTAAACACTCGTGAGGGCTAATACGTTTTGTAATCGGTTTTTCTTTTGCAGTTTTTCACGATTTCATCGGGGAAAAAAATATTATACCCCAATTAAAAGTATATTGCTAAACAGTACCTATACAAACCAACACTTTTTTACTGCCCCCACCAAAAAAAAAAAAATGGAATGGACCATCGAATACATACAAATAAAGCTGTAGATATGTGATCGTATATTATGTGAATTTTATGCAAATATAATACATAATATGATATAGTAGTGATATATTATGACCGTTTGCGGTTGCGCAGTGGATACCTGTGAAACATAGCAATATAAAAATTTACTTAGGTATTCATAATAATTAGAGATGTAAAATTTAAGTACATTTTTTTTTTTTGTAATTTATCGTGAAAAATTTACCTAAATTTAACGTAAGTTTGGTAAATTTTGATAATTTTGGTATGTTAAAATAGGAACACCCCCAGAAACTCCTTTCTGCTTCATTTCCATGAGCTCATAATTATGGTAAAATGTATTTTCTTTATTTACTTTCATCTACTAATTATAAATATCAATTGAACAGAGTGGTCGTTATTTTAATTTTTTTTAAATTTTCTGACTGCGGTTCTAGTTCTTAGTTTTTAGTAAAAAATATTAAAATTATGTATAGAACATTTAAAAATAATCAGAGAAGTTTAACCGATGTCCCAAAGCCTTGAAAAGTTTAACATTACTAATATTTTAAACGTGGTTTATTATCTATATCTGTGATAAAATCAAATTTATACTAATTACCATAATAAATTGATCATATCAGATATTCTTAGGGTGTATTTGTATGTTTATGTTATGTAGTAGATATAGGTACTACACTATCGGTGGTTGTGGACGTTTTACATTTTATAATATAAACTATTCCATTTTATTAATATGTTATGACTGATGAATATTGGCCCCGTGAAGACGTTTAATTTAAGGTGCCACATGTTAATTGTTTTGGGTAAAAAAATATTTATCTGTAAAAAAATAATTGGTAAATTTACTAAGTAAAAATTTACCTAGCTTACATCTCTATTTATAATTAATTAATTTGTAAAAGTATATTATATTATTATTTATTGTTTACACATAAACGGAGCAATAAAAATTATGGCTGGAAACGCCCCATTTTCCAATGATATAGGTACGACACATGAAATATTATATTATTGTTTACGTTCTCCTTATATAAACATATTATCTCTCTAAGACTGATTGGTCAACAAGTCAGAAAATAGGCAGACAGCCACTTTATATGGTATATAATGTCTGTAATGAATATATTGAGAAACGATATCGATAATTACTTTTCGATATCGTATTAAATATTAATTAATTTTTATCGTAACCTTTTTGTTCTATATTATTATTAATCGAATAGCAAGTTCGTATACTTTTCACTTGTGCCACATGATTTCAGGGATAAAATATTACACATATTCGAGAATCGTACCTACCTAGTTTGAAAATTGTTTAAGACACGTATTTTTTATAATCTATAATCTCTATATAAACCACAATATAAAAATGTCTTAAATGTGAATTTATAAAAATAAAAAACAGACACCCTAAGCCTGAGGTACGTAGTGGGTTGAGTAAGTAGCACACTGGTGACTCGTTAATTTTATTATGATGGGCAATTACGATAGCCTCGTATGATAATAATATAAATTTACATTATTTGTACAACAAAAATGTTTATTGTAATCGGCTGTAGAAGCGTGTATTGTGCTTTGGACTACTAAACAAAAATGAAATTTAATTAATAAATATTGAAATTATTATTGAAGAAATATTTGGTGCTACTCGTTTCTCATAATAATCTTCTATTATGTTTTTACAAGACAAAAAGTTCAAAAATCAACGTCAGTACTTTGAACATTTTTTAGACATGTATTTTTCTTCATACTCGTATGATTTACACCTCCACATATACATCCATAAATGGTGCATTTATAAAAACAGACACACTGAGGTTAAGTTAACTTACTATTTCATATTATGTAATCTCTTAATTAATACGTCGTAATATTGTGTACATTATACTATAATGACTCACAATATGAGATTATTTTATCAGACTTATAATGTGCTTTGCACTACTGAAAAATAGTTTTTAATAAATAAATAACGATAAAATTATATTGGTGCGCCAACGTTAGGTCGAAGAACATAAGCCCTGAGCCTGAGGTGAGTTCAGTGGGTAGCACACTTGCGGCGACTCGTTAATAATTATTGTATTATGATGGAAAATATTACGACGGCCCCGTATGATAATAATATAAATTTACATGTAACCGACCGATCTGTAGTTGTACAGACTCCGCAGTGCTGTCGGTCGGATCGAACGGCGAACTGCGTCTCCGGACGACGACGACGACGCCCAGTTTTCGAGTAAGAATAATAATAATGAAATAAACGTGCCCGGAATCCGAAATATTCGCCCGGTCTGACTTAATTTCGCGAGCTCGCCAGTCCAATATGTGTCAGTATTTCTACTACTGCTATTACTACTCCTGCCTGCCACCATTTCCAGCTATATCATTAATAATACTATAAGCAGCTGCACAAGTGCCTACAAAATTCCCAAATTTCGTGCGTACCTACTGCGATGCGATAATAATATAAAACTAATAAGACAGGATACTATGGTTTCGCTAAACCTATAGGTACATTATAATAGTACTATGGGTAATGTTGTAAAAACTAAATCGATCGTTCTATATAAAACTGAAGTTTAACCTTTGATTCAATCAACCGTGTATGCGCACCGGACGGAGCTATTGACGTCCTCTCGCTAGCTGGCCGTACGACACTTGCGACGGGTAAGAATATCTAGTAACCTGTGTGTGACTAGGAGTAGGTAACCTTAATTGTGAGACTAATCATAAACAAAAATAAAAGGAGACGTACACAGATTGAATGGTGTGCGCTGGTGGCACGAATCAACTTATTATTGTCGACACATATAATAAACAGTAGTATGATACACAGGGGGATATGATCATATCTTACAAAAAACCTACGATTTGGGAATGGCGATGTACAAAATAATATATATACAATAACAAGGTTGGTCTTATCTGCACGACGAAGATGATGATAAGGACTGATACCAACTGACTCCTGGACACGACGACACTGGTACCAACGGACAGCAACGGCGGCGGCTGGTGAGTTGATCGACGCACCGGCGATAACCGAATTGGCACACTTGCCTGATGCGGCGCTCGCGGCGTAACGGCATACAGCAGGGAACCGGGCACAGTGGGAAACCACGTGACAACACAAAATCGGCCGATCACGAACCACTAGGGACCGGCGAACGGGGATGCAAATACGCACTCAACCACGCGACAATCGAGCAAAGTATAATAAGAACGCGGTCGGTGGTTAGTCACACGTACGGTGAATGACTTTCGGAATCGACGGTACTGACCACAAGACCGGAATGGCGCGTTGACACAAACGTGGTCGAAACGGCCGAGCACAGACTAAAAAACTATGCGAGAGCACGCGCGTATGCACAACGGCGTGTAAACGGTTGTAAGCGTGTAAAACGAAAGAAAACGCGTACTCCGGATGGATCCGGGGACGAACACAACACAACGGTCAAATATGGCGCGGGTACGAAAAAACACACAAAAACGAAACACACGACCGGCCAAGCACGGACGGACGTACCAGAGAGAACTAGTTTTGCGGCGATAGCCCGCGGCTGGAAGCGCGACGCGGCGCGATCCAGGGTGGTGGAGGGGGTCGGGGGGTCAACTTCGCGAATGTTCGACACCCGACGCGATGTCCAGCGGAGCAACGGTGGTGTTGCACAAACATACTCCCCCCCATGGGAGGCGCAGCCTCACATCCGCTGATGCATTGGTATAACTGGATGATGACGACAGCTTCACGGAGTCAGTTCTGGCCTGTTACCACTTACCACCAAACAACAAAAAAAAATACAACAAAATATAAACTAAAATAAGGGGGGTGCTGTTACAGTAGCACAAGTATACAAAAAAAACTTAAATATAATGGAATTCGCGTATGTAGCGGGAAAAACACATAGGCGAACAGAGCGTGGGTATCACCTAACAGGGGGTACCTGGGCAGGTCCCTTCGGTGGGCAGGACGACCAACTTCACTACAGGGCGAGTCACTTCGCCGTGGGCGGTTCGCAAACGGACCACGCGTACTGCACCGTCGGCTCCTGGCAACAGTGCGATCACCCGTCCCATTCGCCACGACAATGGGGGAGACTGGTTGTCCCGGATGACGACGACATCGTTTAGACGGATATTGGGGGACCCGCTCGACCACTTTGTGCGTGCCTGCAGTGTGGTCAGGTACTCGGTGGACCATTGTCGCCAAAACGCCTGGTGACATTGGTCCAACAACTTCCACCGGTTCACCAGACTAGACTTGTCCTCTGTCGATGTCCGAGGCGGCACGGCAAGTAGTGGTTGGCCGATAAGAAAGTGTCCCGGCGATAGGTAGTCCAAGTCGGCTGGATCGGATGACAACGGTGTGAGTGGCCTGGAGTTGAGCACGGCCTCCACTCGACACAGCACCGTCGTGAATTCTTCGTAAGTGAAGTGATGACGACCCATGACGCGAATCAATAACCTTTTTGTCGACCGGACCGCAGCCTCCCACAATCCGCCGAAATGTGGCGCACTGGGCGGGTTGAAATGCCAGGAACAATGCGGACGAGAGTCGCCTAGCGCGGATTGTCCCTCCGGGCTATTGATCAGCGTATGCAATTGTCGATCGGCACCCACGAAATTGGTCCCGCAGTCGCTGAAAATGTCGGATGGCAGACCACGCCGAGCAACAAATCGGTCGAATGCGGCAAGGAACGCGGCCGTAGATAACTCGGTCACAACCTCGAGGTGACACGCCTTCACCGCGAAGCACACAAAAACAGCTATGTACACTTTATACGACCGTGATTTGCGAAGGCGGGTCTCTTGTAGCTGCAATGGACCTGCGAAATCAATACCCACTCGCGCGAACGGCCGGCACTGTTGGACACGGCCTGGTGGCAGATCAGCCATCAACGGTTGAGGTGGTTGATGGTCAAATCGGACGCAGCTGGTACACTCACTGCTGACTTGATGTAGCACTGATCTCACAGACATGATCCAAAATTGCTGGGACACAATGGCGGTCACGACTCGAGGTCCGGCATGACAGCTGATGCGATGCCAATGACGACACACCAACAAGGCCAAGCGTGAATGTTTTGCTAATAGTATCGGGTGCTGACGATCATATGGCAGCATCGAGTGACGCAATCGCCCACCCACTCGAATGACGCCGGAAGGATCAATAAACGGGCATAAACGGCCGAGTGGTTTGGACGACACACGGAGACGGTGAGATAACTCGTGCCGTAATTGTACAAAAAACTTACGCTGTGACTCGATCACCAGCGCATCAAGTGCCGCGTCGAGTTCATAACGGGTGAGGACCGCCCGTCGCGTAACCAATGCGCGGCGGCGGCAACGATCTATAAATCGATACACACGGGCGACAACGCGAATCAATTTGTCATAAGACGAAAACTCGTCGAACCATTCAACAACGGGAGGTTGATCGTCGACGGTCACTGACAAAACCCGCACTTCGGGCAAATCGCTCAGCGGCAGCATGGTGGCCCCGACCGGCCACGATGACGGACAACGACGTAGAAACTCAGGGCCCTGCCAATAAAGCTTTAACGCTGGAAGCTCGGACGGTAACACACCGCGCGAAGCACAATCGGCGGGGTTGTCCGTGGACGGAATGTGTGCCCATACGCAACTCGGTAGTAGCGTGTTAATTCTGTGTACCCGATTTGACACGTATATTTTAAACGATTCGTGGCGATTGACCAACCAGGACAGGACAATCGTTGAGTCCGTCCAAGCATGTACACCGACGATGTTGACCTGACGGTCGAGAATACACTTGACGCGGTATAACCAACGCGCCAACAACTCAGCGGCGTTCAACTCGAGCCGCGGGATGGTCAATGATTTTATCGGCGCTAGCTTGGTTTTTGCGCCGACCAACGAAATCGAAACGTCCTCCCGGTCGTCCAACACGCGGAGGTATACGACAGCTGCGCAACCATGCTGTGACGCATCACAAAATCCCAACAATAAACAACGGTCGGCGGACTGCGTGTTGAAGTGTCGCGGAATGTTAATCTGAAGGAGGCAGGCCAATGATTCAACGAAAGTGGACCATTCTTGATGGAGATCCTTCGGAAGAGGGTCATCCCAGCCAAGGTTGCATGACCACGTCCGTTGCATTATGTGCTTCGCGTAGAAAGTGGCCGGCGCGAATATGCCCAACGGATCGAAAATACGCGCGATTAATGATAAGACGCCGCGTTTTGTGAATACGGGTGGCGCATCGCACCGGAGGGCACACCTAAAAACGTCATCTGTCGGCTGCCATTGCAAGCCGAGAACCTTGACCCCGATCCCATCCACAGCATCGAACGATAAAGGACCGGTCACACAGTCGGACGCGGGTACACTGTCGAGGATCGCGGGACAGTTACTCGACCACTTCTTCAACTCCAGACCGGAGTTGCCGAGCACCGCGATCATCTCCCTTTGGAGCGTACAAACATCGTCGATTGTGTCGCCCCCCGTACATATGTCGTCGACATAGGTTTGGTGCAGCAACGCCTGCCGTACTCCCTCATGACCGACGCAATCCACCTCGGCGATCGCAGCCAGCACGCGGAGTGCCAAGAACGGAGCGCAGTTCAGGCCATACGTCACGGTGTTTAATTCGTATTCGACAAGCTGGTCGTGAGGTGACGCACGCCATAGGATGTGTTGCAGCGGCCGGTACTCGGGCGCCACCATCACCTGCCGGTACATTTTGCAGATGTCAGTGGTGAACGCGTACTTGTTCACCCGGAACCTGGTTAGAATGTCGACGATGTCTTGCTGTAACTTCGGACCTTGCATTAGACAGCCGTTTAGTGACGTCCCGTCATGGGACACTGCCGAAGCGTCGAACACAACGCGGATTTTTAAGTCTCCGTTGGACTGGTTACATACGGCATGGTGGGGGATGACATATCGCCCCGGTGTCGCTGCCACGGACATATGGCCGAGCGACAAGTATTCAGACATAAAGGCACAATATGCCACGCGCAGAGTCGGGTTAGACATCAACTTACGTTCGAGCGACTCAAAACGTTTTAGCGCGACGGAACGCGAACCCGGGAATGACAACTCGGATACCGGCTTACGCGTCGGCAGCGGCACTTGAAATCGCCCAGACGGTAAACGTGTGTGTTCGGCGCGGAAGTGACTCTCACACCAACCGTCGTCGGTGAAGGAAGGAGGTGCAGCGTCCGGTTCTTCGACTGACCAAAACTTGTCCATTAGAGTCTCGATGGATGTCGCTAATGACACCGGTGTGGTGAGGACATGACAAGTGGCGGTCGCTGGAAGTGGTCCAATGAGGACCCAACCGAAAATCGAACTGAATGCCGTGGGCAGTGCCTCGTCGATTTTAATTTGACGACCATCCAATATCGCTGAAAACACGTCGGCCCCGAGTAACATGTCGACCGGTGACGCGACGTTGAACTGCGGATCGGCGAGCGCGAGGGTGGAAAATCGGTCCTTAATGTCGACGGGGATTGAGGTGCGCGGCATGTCGCTAGTGATTGAAGGCAGCACCCACGCTTGCACAGTCAGCGATGGTTCGGACGCAAAACGCGGCCGGATGTGACATTCGACGATGCCCTTCACGCTGACGACAGGTGTACCGGATATGCCACTGACTGGCATGGTCCACGGACGGGGCCGGAATCCTAAGCGGGTGGAACACTCGACTGTCATGGCACTTATCTGGGACGCGGAGTCGACCAACGCGCGAACTGTTTGCCACGTACCGGCCCTGTCGCGAGCGTGAATCAACGCAGTGCCTAACAAAACCGTTGGTATCGCACTCGGGCGCGGTGCCAACGCGGCCGCGCAACACGACGGTGTTTCCCCCCCACTTTCACCGCCTTCCTCTTGACGGTTGGGAGTAACACCATGTAACAACGTGTGATGTTTTTTCGAACACTGGTGACATCGCGACTTGGACGAACAGGCGCGGATAAAATGATTACCGCTGAGGCAATTAAAACAAACTTTATTTTCATGGGCCCATCGATTCCGATCGTCCAATGACCATGATCGGAACTTCGGACACGCGCTGATGCTGTGCGAACCCTGACAGCATGAACATGAGCTGGTAGTAGTCTGCGAATGACGCTCCGTGGGTTTCGCGGCGACGAGCGCCACGGGATTACTTTTCCCCGCGCGGTGACTAACGTACGGCCCGGTAACAGGCTGTGGCTTCGGCTTGGCACTAGTCTTCCGCGGCTCGCCCACATTTTCTAAGACGGTAATACGATCCCGCACGAATTTCAGCAGTTTATCGACTGATGGATAAACGTCGTTACTTGTCATGGTGGATTCGAATAATTTGCGAGTGGCGAGCGGTAACGCACGGAAAGCCGACGTAAACAGAATGAACGACCCGAGGTCGGGAATGTCCATCGCGGATAATAACGAAATGTTTTCGTCAAATGTAGATAAAAAAACGGTTAAGTCGTGCAATGACTCCTGCGACGACGACGGCGCGTTTAACACTTTTTCTAATAGCGAAGTCGCGACCATACGCGGGCGGTAGAAACGCGCGGACAAAGTTGACCATATCAACTGATAGTTATCATCGGACGCGGGTATACTGCGAATCGCATCCAAGGCTGCACCATGCAAACACCCAGTCAAATAATATAACTTATCTACGTTCGACAGGTATTGGCGGCTATCGACTTGCTTAGTGAATGTATCACGAAAAGTCGGCCACAAGCGAAAATCGCCTCCAAATCTCGGTAGGGGGATTTCCGGAAGTCGCGGTAACGTTGGACCGGACGACGCGTCGAACACGGACGATGAGTTACCGACGTTTTGGCCCGCGGTGGGCGCTGTGCGAGTCGGACGAAGTAAATTCGCGGCAGCCTTCGCGGAATTAATCAAAATTCGTAATTCACCCGATTGTCCGGGAGTATATTCACTGGCCTTACCTAAGTTAACAAGGCATTCTAATACCGTGTTATCTTCCGCTTCATACTGAGACCACCCCGCATCTAACCCGTCAACATTTAAAATAAATTCGGGTACGAAGTCCGGCTCGGAATTCGCGCGTGGTATCATGGCATGCACCGCCTTTATACCCTCAATCGCGGACTCCCGCTTCAGGGCTGCGATCGCGCGACGGCGCTCCTCGCGTTCAGCGAATTCTTTCTTGGTCTCGACCATCTTGAACGATTACAAGTAGCTATATGTCACACAAAGGCTGATAATTCACTACGCCGCTTGGCTGGGACCCCCCATAAGGTTCCTAACCACGCCCTGCTACCAAATGTATGCGCACCGGACGGAGCTATTGACGTCCTCTCGCTAGCTGGCCGTACGACACTTGCGACGGGTAAGAATATCTAGTAACCTGTGTGTGACTAGGAGTAGGTAACCTTAATTGTGAGACTAATCATAAACAAAAATAAAAGGAGACGTACACAGATTGAATGGTGTGCGCTGGTGGCACGAATCAACTTATTATTGTCGACACATATAATAAACAGTAGTATGATACACAGGGGGATATGATCATATCTTACAAAAAACCTACGATTTGGGAATGGCGATGTACAAAATAATATATATACAATAACAAGGTTGGTCTTATCTGCACGACGAAGATGATGATAAGGACTGATACCAACTGACTCCTGGACACGACGACACTGGTACCAACGGACAGCAACGGCGGCGGCTGGTGAGTTGATCGACGCACCGGCGATAACCGAATTGGCACACTTGCCTGATGCGGCGCTCGCGGCGTAACGGCATACAGCAGGGAACCGGGCACAGTGGGAAACCACGTGACAACACAAAATCGGCCGATCACGAACCACTAGGGACCGGCGAACGGGGATGCAAATACGCACTCAACCACGCGACAATCGAGCAAAGTATAATAAGAACGCGGTCGGTGGTTAGTCACACGTACGGTGAATGACTTTCGGAATCGACGGTACTGACCACAAGACCGGAATGGCGCGTTGACACAAACGTGGTCGAAACGGCCGAGCACAGACTAAAAAACTATGCGAGAGCACGCGCGTATGCACAACGGCGTGTAAACGGTTGTAAGCGTGTAAAACGAAAGAAAACGCGTACTCCGGATGGATCCGGGGACGAACACAACACAACGGTCAAATATGGCGCGGGTACGAAAAAACACACAAAAACGAAACACACGACCGGCCAAGCACGGACGGACGTACCAGAGAGAACTAGTTTTGCGGCGATAGCCCGCGGCTGGAAGCGCGACGCGGCGCGATCCAGGGTGGTGGAGGGGGTCGGGGGGTCAACTTCGCGAATGTTCGACACCCGACGCGATGTCCAGCGGAGCAACGGTGGTGTTGCACAAACAAACCGATTAAATAATCTGGGCTTGAAACCGAAATTAAGTTTCTCGATTTTAATCCGATTTTGATTAATTTTGTCTGATATAAATTTAAACTAATAACTTATTGATAATTGTATGATTTTTATATCTATGTACAATATTGATTTTATTGTTTTCTGATTTTTAATTACTTTTTAAGAATATTTTTTACTTTTTTTCGATATAAAATATCACGTCTTTCATATTTTTAGGATTTTAATTTTGATTTAAACCCACCAACAATAAGCCCAAGACCTCCTTCACTTGGCAAACGAACCATAAAAAAAATAAAATATTAGTAATTAATTTTGTGTTTTGGGTACTGACGAAAAATATGATAGAATCGTTGGCTACTTTTGAATTTTGAATTTTGAATTTAAAATGTATTATTAATTTAATTATGATATTTTAAAATTATAAAATCATCACAATTTTAATTTTAAACTATCAATTTTAATTTTTCTAAATTTCAATAATATCAATTTTGAAAATTCTTAAAAAAAAAAAAAAAACAATTTTGGTGTAACTTTTGATTTTTAACAATTATTTATCAATTCAATATCAAATTTAAGCCCTTCGATAATTAATAACCATTTTATTATGTGTGCACAATAATAATAGTATTTAGTGCACTGCAGTTGCACTACGCCGCAGTTCAACCACGTCCATGACGGATGTTGGTTATTGCGACATGCCTTATACACTGTTGTAATATTTTATTATACATTATGGATTTAATATTAACATTATTCAATACAAAGTGATATTTTATTCATTATTCATTGGTTTTCAACTGTTTTTATCTATAGAATATGCCGAATAAAACTTTATAATATTTATGAGATATACTCTTATACGGCGGATAATGTATAGTAATATTATATTATACTCGGAGTACACCAAATAATATATTTTGTATTGCATCTCTAGAATATATTACATAATATATTTTATTAATGTCCAGAAAATCGTAGGCACGATTTGGGATGTAAGAGCCTGCGGTGTTGCGAATATTATGAATATAATATGTCGATAATCGGTCGTTAGTTACCGTAATAAGTTACTTAACATGACAGTTTCATTTACAATTCTGTAGGTATGGACAGTTGTTAAAATTTCGCCTACCTGTTATATTATATTTAACAGAAGAACAAAGGCAGTTAAAACAATATTTCAATGGGTTTCATAGTGATGTTTTAGACGTTTATTTATTACATAACAATAATATTATCTAGTGAGCTGGCATAACGTGTGCTGCAGATCGCATAAATATAAAAATATTATTAAGTTAAATAAATAAATGTTTATATTGATGTAAAATATAGGAATTCGTTTGAATTAAAAATGCAACACATAAATCATACACTTGTATTGTATTGTTATATTTATATTTTCATAATAAAACATTTTCCTCCATCACTATTTCGAAATTTAAATCGAAGTTTACATTTCTACGTCAATAATATATGAAGATCAATATATATGGAAAAAATTAAGAAAAGAACCATTTTTATCTCCATGATTATTTTAACGAATCGTCGATAGTTTTGATACCTAAACATGGTTAGTACCTATAATTACTACTGTCATTGATATATTTGGTATACATAGTACTATAATGTAAGGTACTTTATATAGGTAAAAACTGAAAATAATTTAATTACTTTATATTATTGAAACATCATCTACTTAACATATTATGTTCACCAGAAGAGGAAAGGTAGTTAAAACAATTTCGATGGGTACCAAAGTGATGTGCTACTGTGTTAGATGTTTATTTATTACATAATAATATTACCTAGTGAGTTGTCGTACAGCCTGCTGCAGCCCACATAAAATAGATTATTATATTATTAAGTTTTAAATTTAATAAACAAACAATTTAAATAAATAAATGTTTAATACGCTATATAGATATATACTGTGAAATAATATACTTGTTTGAATTAAAATGCAATACACAAACCAAACCACTTATATTATATTATAATATTTATATTTTTATAAGACAAACATTTTCCTACATCACTATTACAACATTTAAATGCAAGCCTAAATTACTATGTCAATAAAATATAAAGATCAATGTTTCTGAAAAAATTTAATAAAATCATTTTTATTTGATTTCATTTTCCGGTTTTTATTTCCATGAATTTTTTAACGAATCGTCAATAATTTTTTATACCTTCCATAATTGGTAATTACTAATGTATAGGTACAGAGAATTATTCACTCTTTTTAATGTATGTAAATGTTTGTAGGAACAATTTCACAGAGCTCCACAATCCACAGGGACCAATTATTATTGGTACTTTCTTATTTGTTTAATTTTTTTTTTTTAATTTTCCTGAAAAACAAAACTTATTTCCCTCGACATTTTCCAGAATATTGATCCCTAGCTATAAATAAACAATGAGCATGTCACACGATGCGTGTTGATGCGTATCAAAAGCATTCTACACATGAATCGCATGTACAAAATGGTTACGTAGGTACTTACGTTCATTAGTATTTTTAAATAAAACAATACAGTAGAACTATAAATTTTCAGCCAACAATATACCAAATCCATAAAAATAAAACTAGTTGTGTATCTAAATAATAACACGATGGAAATATTCCAAATGAAAAGCAAGTAGTTATTGTCCTTGTCGGTCACAAAGTGATGCAGAGATGAAACTATACACAAGTGTTGTACATATTTACTATGGTTTATATTATAAGCAAATAAAAACATTTTATTATTTCACGAATATATTATCATATTGATAGTTATTGACTTGTAACTTACAATAATAATAAAATGTCGTACCAATATACTTTAGATTACGAAAAAAAATAAACTGGAAATATTCACAATAATAATAATATAATATGTGATAGTTTTTATTTCAAGTTTATAAGTTTATTGTTATAAAATAAACGAGTAACATGCACACGGTTGTCGTCAAGACGTGTAGGTACAAATGTATACTCTCCCTCTGAACTGGCTGAACCAGCAAAAAAATAAAAATAAAGGGCCACTAAATAAACAAAAATTTTAAATTTTAAATTTATAATACTATTATAGTCGAATATAAATATAATATATTATGTTATTATTATAGTCAAGGATTGCAAAGTTATAATAACGTTATATTTGACAAAAAAACGATTGAAATTTGTAAACGTACTTTTAACGGAAAGCGATAATCAAAAATAATTAAAAATTGCAAAACAAAATATATTATATATATTTAAACTAGACATAACGCAAAACATAATTTATAGAATATCATTGAAGGAAAAATAACCCAAAACGAAATATTTTAAAGTTTATTTATTTAAAAGGTCTATTATTTGGTTTCGTAGAAACATTTTTTTTATTCAAACAATCTAAGAATTGATTATATTATAATCCGTACCCAGATCATTACCTAGTTATTATTTTTAAATTTAATATGTATTACGTTTTAATTCTAAATAAAGATAAACGCGAAAATTGTGTAACGTTTTAATCTATTTTAAATAACATAAAACGGAATTTTTTTTTAAATGCAGGCCCTGATTACAGTACAATATCGATTTAAATTTTATAATTTTGATAAGTTTTTCAATGTGGATGCAACAAAATAATAATAATAATATGCAATGTCTTGATTTAATGTGTCTGATTTGGTATGGATAGTCGATGATAAATCGCACGAGAAAATAACCGTTTACCATTTTATCGATAAACAATTATAGACATAATATAATAATAATGTTGTGCCTGTGTGGTGTTGGTATAGCAGCACCACTGCCCTATAGCCGAATGGTCCACTTGAAATATAATACCCGACCACCGATGGTGATAAACGGTTAGGTTACTATTTACACACAGATAGCTGATATACACATTAGTCATTAAACCTCTCACACATCTGGAGTCCAGACGACACCACAACAACTCTGATTTTTCAGTCTAGAGTTACACACTGTATTATAATATATTATTGTGCGCACAATGATAGTACACGTGTCAGAATGCCCACACTATTTTAGGCTCATCGATGTGCGTTGTGTTTATTATTATGTTTTCGTCTTCAACACTTCGTCGTGGCCTGTTGTTATGGCCGGACATACAACCACAGTACATAAATGGAGTGTGCGCAAGTGTACGATATATTATTATGTGCACTTGTCGTACCTATGAGTAAATAAATGAATACGAATACGTGGAAAGATTTAATAAGGCTGGACGAGGAGTTGACGCAATTTTTTAACTCCGTTAACTGTTTTTTTTTTTTTTCTTTAATTGCTCTAATAATTAAATAATAATATTATATATTAATTTAAACACACCGATTCTGTTAAAAATTAAATAATTTACATTTTGAACACATCAATTAAGTTACCACCATCGACTTAACTCGACTTCAATTAATATACTAGTTTTTAATTTAAAAAAAAAAAGAAAATGCATGGTAAACTCGGACGACTTTTATCCGCGTTTACTCCAGATAGAGGATGTATAAGTTCGAAGTACCAATTCGCATATAAATAAATAAATTATGGTAACGAAATAAAAGTTTATAGGTAACCGATCGATTAACCGATCGTGGCAACTGACTGGAAATTGGCAAGGAGTACTAAGTAGTGTAAATAAATACTAAATAATACTAAATAATACTTCAGCAGTCGCAGTGTAATGAGTGGGAATGAAAAAACTGTATAAATGTATAATAATATACCAATATTATAGGTTTATTTATTATTATAACTTTATATTATAATATATAAATTGAAATGGACTCAATTCGTGATAATCGTATTAGGTATTTATGAATATATTTAATGAGCTCTTATTGTAATATCTTAAACGAGTGACTAATATTTGCTCTATATTATTAGTAATTAATACGATGATTTAGTTTTAATCTGTAAATAATTTAAATCCTATATTATTTCTAAATATCTAGCTTTCTTATCTTCAAATATTTTTTATATTCTACGAGCTTAGAATATTATAAAAAATAAACAAAATAATTATATGGTTAAAATGAAAATGAACTTAATTCTGAATATCAACATTATATATTAAGTTGATTTTAAGTAAATGTAGATGCAAATGAGTAAAGTTAAAGTTTAGTTAATTACCACATCAAACTAGTAAGCTAAGTTAGTAAGTTGATATTAACCTAACTTTTAAATTATTAACTCGTTAATGCCCGGCCTTGAGTATGATTTACACAAATATATTATTAAATTACACACGTCTTGTGTAACGTGGAAATAGTTTCCTAAATTTGAACTAAGTCTATGGATTAAGGGTTATTGGCTGTTACTTCTCTAGTTCTGTGCAATACTCCAATTCTTGCTACCCATATAATAAACGTATATTTTATAGAAAATGTTATGATTTTTGTGGCATAATAGGCATATATATTATGTATAAAGTATAAACACATGATATTGTAGAAAAAAATTTAACACACCAAATTTCATAATTAAGGTTGATTAAGTAATCAATTAAATATTTACTTTAATACTTTAATGTCTAAAATAATATAGCCTGAACTGGCATCGATAATAAAAAAAAAGAAAAAGAAAATTGAAAGGTAAAATTATAATATAATATTATGTGCATATTTATTGGTTTAGTATTTTATTATTGTGTACCTATATAATATTATTATTGTTTTAAATTTAATGTCAAATTGAAAAAAATAAAAAATTTTAAATAATAAGTAGTATTTTCATATTATAACAACGATCTGGGCAAAATGATATTAAATAGTAATTTATAATCATCTCGTTTACTACACAAAAATAATTGTATAACAATTTCCTTTTTCACCTACAATAGGTACCTATTATCCATCCACACTTTTAGTCCTCCGTACCATATCGTATAATATGCATTATATAGCTTTTAATATTTAATCCGAAAATGTCAATAATAGTGCCGACTTAGGTACCTATTGTGTACACGTCATAATCAACCAGTGTCATGAATAGGAATAATAAAATACGTAAGATTTTGTAATAATTTGATTTTTGTGCAGATAATGCGCCTAATTTATAATTCAATGAAAAAGCCCTTTGAAAAATACTGTCGAACAATGAATAATCATGATCATTATTATTTCACGATGACCATAATATTATAGTCATAATTATTATGGTGGGTAAGGCAGTTTCTATATATCACTCACTATCGAATGGAAACTATTGACAACTATAGGGTGCACGTGGCAAAAGTCAAATTTATTATTCAAACTGCCAAAGAATGTATAGTAGCTGTAGTACGGAGACATTTTCTAACTTTGCCTTTCTCATATAAAATAATAATATATGAAATGCAGTTCGAATCGATATTATTAATCAATTGAATTATAATTAAATCATTCCAAACGCCTCAGTACACACCAATTAAAAAGCACAGATGGCTTATATTTTAATCGACTAGTCACTAATGTGGTGGTGACATTTACGACTAGTGACGATATTATTTTCGGCATTTATGGAACTTCGATTTGTAGCTCCGATTTTTCCAATCAACGGTATTATTATTGTTGATGCCATTGTATTATTATTTGCGCCGTTTGCTGAATGTGTGCGTCTTATTAGATTTCCCGCCGGCGGCACACTTTTCGCCGTCCAAATATCCGTCCTCCCGGACATCACGGTGACAAGCAAGTCGGCCTTTCCGAATTTATTTCTCCGACCGCGGATACACTTCGTTGACGTCGTTTTCCATCATTAATCCCACCGACCGATGGTAAATGTCGTTTTATTTCGATTCCATTTGTCCGCGGGTTTTTCTTGACGCGTGACGGCTCCAAACAGCACATAGCAGCTCACACACAGAGGGGTGCATACTATCTACCCTATAAAATAAGAAGTGGCGGAGGTTGTGGTGGTAGAACTTGTGCTGGTGGCAATGGTAAAAGTGACCGTGTACAGGGTTTCAGTATACTCGTATACTATTGTACTATACCAAATTGAAGTAACAAAAGCGAGAAAATTTCTTTTGACTTCTTTGCAGCGGCAAGCATTGTGGGTGGTGGATTTGTGTCTTTGAAAAAAAAATCGAATTTGCATCGCTATTTCTTTGGGTTGGGTGACCTACGCGAAAATATCATCCATAAGTTTAATGAGTATAATAGTGCCCACCATTACCATTACGATATGCGATGGAGGATCGTCCAAAGGATAGTATATTATTATTTTATACCAAACCGATAACACATTTTAATTGTCTGTTAGTTCGTGCGTTTTAGGGCGGCTGATAGGTTTTATATTTTGTTTGCGAAACGTTCGTTGCAAAGTGTCGTAAAAACGATAGGTGGGTGGATGTGCGCGCGTGTTTTGCCTGAAAATCATTAACGGTAATAAAATGTGAACTTTGCAGCGATATTTCTCGGTTAAAACAATGTAATATTGTACATTCGTGACCTTAACATTTTTTTACGCCGTGTTTTAGGTATATTAACATCCTGCAGAATATTGTAATAATACACTGAAAACGAGTCGAATCGTAAGACGCCAGTTGATATATAATATAATATTATTGGGTGAATCCAAAAACGAGGTAGGTTTTTTTTTTTATTGAATATGACATTATTATTATATTATTTTTTTTTTGTCAAGTAATCAGAGCTGTGCTCGGAAAAGTTTATCATCTATATATTATATACTATATATGTTTCATCATCATCGCTTTATTTTAAAGACAAACACTCCGGTGGCTCTTCTACCCAATCTGACCTTCTTAAGGGTCCTGCGACCATACCAATATAATATGTACGTGATGAGATTTGATGATTTTTCAATAATAGTCTATTTTCAATTAACTATCAAAATTTATTATTCATTAAATTATTTTTATAAGTGATTTTTCAAACGCTTTTGTATTTTTATCAAAGAGGAATATTAATGAGTTATATTTTTCGTTTAGTACTTACCAACAATAACGTCATACGTCATAATCGAGATTGTTATAATTGAAACAAAAACATAGTACATTCCTTGTCGACTGATATAGTTTGCCATCACTTTACTTTTTTAAAATATTATTATATTTATGTAGAATTCGTAATCGGATGAAGAAATATTTTTTAATCAAACTAATTAAAAACTTGGTTATTTTAAGAATAATATATTTCACTTCAACCCACACCTATATATTCTTTTTGAAATACACAAACATTTTTTAAATCAAATTTAGACGTTTAAAACACACGATATATTTTCAAAATTTGTAATTTACTCAATAATACTATCTTATTTAACTTTTATTATATAAGTTCTAATTCGTAGCCTCTCTGCGTCAAAATATTAATAATTCAATTTCTATTTTTACAACATAACTACAAATGGCAATGAATAATGATCACCTGTAAAATAAATGTATTAAACCTCAGTGAAGCTTCTTTTTGAGAAAAAATTAAATGGTTAGCGTACTATAAAAATCATATTACCTTATTGCCTATATATCTTAAAATTGCCCATAAAAATATTTTAAGAAATCAAATTAAATACATTTTTTATAAAAAAACTTTGTTTAAGTAATTGACTTAGTTATGACACATTTTATTGAATTACGTAATAACAGGTGAAACATCTTTAAATTTCTTAAATTTAAAAGTTCAAGTTGAACCAAGAAAATAATGTATGATTTTGTAGTAGTTTTTGCCGCCATAGAAGATAATGTCAGTGTAATATTTGTTATCTCTTGCAGACCATAATAGTAAACTTAGAGTAAAATCACCTGTTACAATAATGATAGGGAATTATATTTTTGACATATTAGTTTTATATTATTTTATTATATGACTTTAGAAATAAAATTCAAAAACACGTTTGTTAATTAAAATGGATATTGTTTTGAGACAACATTAAGTATTAACTATACAAATTAATTAATACATCCATATGTCATACCCTCAAAAATATTATTCTCTTGAACTGTTGCAATTGCCGATTTCGATCTAAGTTTAGTCAAAAGCTTAAAATAAAAATTATTTTTCTTGAATGCGTCTTGCATGTGCATAGTGTCTAATATATGTTCTCCAAGTAGAGAAAACAGTTCGCTAACATCATAGGCTTGTTCAATACAGTTTTAGATTTCCGTCTCGTTCTGTAGTAGGTGCCTTTCGTTACCGAACTATTGACCATATGCTTTCTTTTTCGATGAGTGAAGACGATTTGACGACCACGACCACGACGACGGGCGTTGGCGTATTATATATTATCATGTATTATTTTATAATATTATTATTACCATATACATACTATACAATTACCGGTTGTCCACTGGCCGCCGCTGAGTGGGACAGCCTCAATAGAACGCGGGAAAACAGTCATTGCTACTACGATACAAAAAAAAATAAGAGGAGAAAAAATTCCCGACGACCGTGCATTGTAAAACGCCATAATTCACAGTGTTATCACGGTGAACCATCGCGGCGACACGTCAGTGTAATAATAATATTATTATTATTATTATTATTATCAGTGGCTCGTGTCGTCGAGGAGGACGAGTCATTGCGTAGTAGTGGTTTCCCGATGAACGAATGTGATTTTTTTTTTTATACCTTTTTAGTTATTTTTAGTTTATTTAATCACTCGACATCGTAATCTCCGAGCTCGGCGATTCTCGCCTCCGTACGCGCCTTTTACCGGTACCTACAGTATCACACAATATTATACATTATTATCGTACTTGGTACCTAACTCATCGCGATACGATCACACGGTGCAGCGGGTGCAGTAAGCGGTTTTCCTGGTTTTATAATAATATTATGCAGACGTGCAGTAGTGTTCTGTGCTGTGTAGTACAAGTATTCCGAAAACTACACATCTCTCGTATCGCAACGTTGTTATTTGCATCGAAAAGGGTTGAGAAACAGAGGAAGTTGGACCCTCATTTACCCTTGCAGCAGGAGCTTGTCAGACTTCACGAGTTAAAATTTAAAAAAAAATATTTTTTTTTTTTCCTAATTTCCTATTGATACGATACATAATATGGTACATGTTATTTTAGTGTGGTAATAAACTGATTATAGGTAGGTATCATCTGTATACAAAATGGTTGGTAATATTTTGTAATAATTGGGTCTTGCAATATAACTGCATGCCTACGACACTATGTGGTTGGGCCCCATCAGGCGATTGTGGCCTCGAACACTGTGAAGGTAAATGTTAAAATAAACCGTTTAAGCAAAATACGTTTAACCACGGCAGGTTGGAGCGCAGGCTTGTTACCATGTTTTTCGAACGTTCTGACTTCAAAATCCCGATCAGTTGATCGAGTGACATTTCTATATTGTTTTATGCTACAACCGGAGATAATATTATAGAATGGACAGGCCATCTATATAATAAATGACCATGGGGTAGCTTTCCCAAAGTTTTGGTAAATGTCCCATCGATACCACCGTTACCAGTAGTGACCATCGGGGAACGGTCCATACTTATCTCTATAGAATACAATTACGAAATAAAAAATACATTACCTTGTAGCTTATCGTTCGGAAACGGTCTGGAAAGCCTACCCATTCTATATTATCTATGACTATAACATAATAATATATAAATATATATATATATATATATTTTTACGATAATAATATATTTTCGTAGTTCTTGGACAACCTCCCCTCACTACTTGATACATCCTAGTGCGTCACTTTCTCGCACACAAATCTGCTGCATTCCACTTCGATTATATACAGTTTTTTTATATAAGCGCAACACTATGCAATCATTGCACTTATACATTATGATTTATGACACACAAATATGGTTTACATTTCATAACAACGAAATAGTAATGTGAAACAGTTGAAATGATGTAAAATACAAGACTATAGGTAATCTAGTGATTTTACAAAATATAAACTAATGACAAAACTAATTATTTTTACAGTGTTTTCAAATATTGTCAGGTTGTCTAGAATCTGTGATTGAAATATTTCGAACACTTATTTTTAAACCGGGTCGTATTGATCCAGTCGTGATTACGGTTCATATTTGTCGCATATATGTTCAGAATGGGACCACTACTTTAAAGTTCGGACACAAGCCAGTAAGTACTATTTGTATTTTTTGCATTATCTTTTCCTCGTTATTTCTCCTTACACAAATAAAATATTGTTGAACCAAGAAACACTTAACCGAAGACCAAAATAAGTACACGTATTTACTAGTCGTTTAACAAGTTATCACTATATTGTGTGCACAGAAGAACATAGGTAGGTACTAAATGAGCTAAAATAAGAGACTCTCGCTTAACATTATTGTTCGTTTCTGAACGGCTATAGCAGTGCAGATGTATGAAATGTGAATCGTATGATTGTCACGTCTTGTCAGCTAACCGTCTTGTTGGGGAATAATACTTTTAAACCAGTGTGAAGTATATATTCGTTTTAATATTATACCTAAAATTGTATAATATTTAAATAATTTCTCAATTTCTTAGGTGAGTGACAAACTTTCTCGGACATCAATAATAATTATTATATTTGTCTCGATTTTTGACTTTGACTTTATACAGCTATACTGGGTGATTCTTTTATCAAACAACACTCATTATTTCAAAAAGTGTAAATTTTTTTGAAGATATTTTTTTACATAGTTTCAAGTCGCTTATAAAACAACGTTTTTATTAAAAAATTATTTTTTTAATTATTTTTTATCCTTATAATTTTTTAAGTTTTTTACTTTTTTGAATGACAACATAGGGTTTTAATCTTATATTCTAAAGTAGAATATTTTTCTTAGTATTTTGATACATGAAAAATGAATTTGGGGCGAGTAGTTTATGAGTTATAAGTATTTAAAGTTTAGACGAGCGGTGAAGTGGACAAACATTTCGCGGGGTAACCCCGAACCACTCCACTCCACTCGTCTAAACTTTAAATGCTTATAACTCATAAACTACTCAACCCGAATTCGATTTTCATGTATCAAAATACTAAGAAAAATATTCTGCTTTGGAATATAAAATTAAAACCCTATGTTGTTATTCAAAAAAGTAAAAAACTTAAAAAATTATAAGGTTAAAAAATAATTAAAAATATAATTTTTTAATAAAAACGTTGTTTTATAAGCGACTTGAAACTATGTAAAAAAATATTTTCAAAAAAATTTACACTTTTTGAAATAATGAGTGTTGTTTGATAAAAGAATCACCCAGTATACAATATAATGTTTATGTAGGTTATTAACAATTTGTCAATTTAAAAATATAATCTTTTAGTATTATAATCTACAACAGATTTCGATATATTTTTGCAACATCATAATTTATATTGTAACAATATAATACAATAATAGGTATTATGAATATTTATAAAAAAAATCAATTTCAATCATAAAATTGTACTTATTCGGCTAACAGCGAGCCCTGATGTAGCTAAATATAAATTTATTCCGTTACAGAAATAATAGCACTATAGCCGGTGTAAAAATTAAAATAATGACTTTTATGTTTATTTTACTTCTATGCACTTAACTTATATATACCTCACCGGACAACCGGCGTACCGATACCGGTCCATAATATTTACCAGCTCCGACGATTGGTCTGAAAAACATTCCGTCAAACACTGTGTTCGCTGCCAAAACGGTAACGCAATATGCTCCACATTATTCATCGCAAAACAAGTTTGCCGTCTAGAAAGGGTTTTATAACCGTCTGTTCTAAAATTTTAATTGTTTTTCGCAACTACATCAATAGTAGGTATTCTTAGTCGACCAGCGTCGGAGATGAAACAGTCTGGTGGTGTGTCATATTGTGTCTACTCGAATGTCACTTTTGCATAATATATTTTTATCTCTTTACAGGCCCGTAACCACCTATACCCAACCATTGCACTGGTGTGAAAGGGGGGACGGCTCTAAAGCAAATCGGTTAATTTAAAAATGAGTGTATCTGATGTATTAAATTAAAATGTATATATGTGTGTGTATAATATGTATTTATGTGTGTGAGATAAAACATTTAAGATCAGAATAGAAATTAATTATTGTGCATGTTTTATGAAGTTCCAGTTTTTTATTAATATACAATCTGAGATGAAAACTAAATTTAAAAAATAATAATTAAAGCTGTTTCTAACATTTAATTGTGATGAAGTCATAATAATATTAACATTATTCCCATGAAAAGAAAAAAGAAGAAACAATCTGAGCTGTGTACAAAACTATTTAAAAGAAAACAACTTTTCAAATAAGGATATTTTATTACAACTTTTTTAACAGTTCCTACATTTATTGCTACATTTTGAGTCTCAGTTGAAGCATATTGATGTAGCTCAACCATTTGTAAATAAACATTTTCCTGCTCAAAATGAAACTAATATGAAAACACAATCAATCACACACAGCCATTTTTTTTAACATAGCGTTAATGGCGTTTGAGTAGAAACTTATTGACAATAATATTAAGCAATAAATATTAGTAATGCCGTTAAAGTGCCAATTTTAAGAGAACATACAATTATAGTTTCATTAATTGTTAATTTCTAAAATATACTTGATTACACAACTACAGTAAAATGTATAGTATTAATATACTATAATATTATTGCTTAGCCATAAATACTTATTTAACTTAATATTAATAAGTAATAATCTCTGAAACTCATGTGGTTTTTAATTACATTGTAACAGTTTTACACTTGTATGTGGTTTAATTTTGGAAAATACTTCTGGAACATTTTTAGTAAGTTTCCAGAATATTTTTACCGGGAAACAAAAATCCTAAATTTTATTCTGTTTAGATAATGCAAGTACAATATATATTGTGTAAAAAGTCGTTGCAGTATTTTTTTAGTTTGAATGACCTATAACAAAATAACAATATCAATTTTGTCAAAAGCACTGGTGTTTCGTAAATATTTAATTTGATTTTTTTTAGTTTTTCCCAAACTATTAAGGCAATAGTAACTTGGAAATACCGACTTTTGAAAACCCAAAGTACAAACTACATTTATCAAATTTTCTACCAGAAACTACCCTCAACTTCGATGATTGAATTCTTTTTCTATACTCTAAAACGAGACTACAGACACAGAAAAAAAACTAAAATCCATCATTGTAAAACTAACACTTCTTATCTCCAAGTAGAATCTAAAATATCCATAATATTGATCCCACACAGCATTTTGGAAAAAATAATATTTTCTGAATATTTGACTCGTAATATTTTATAAATATTTTCTTCTCATCATAGCAAAATATTGTACCATATGATTGCATAAAAATGTTGACTTAATATTTTTATAAAGTTTCCGTAAAAATGTTTTTTGAAAATATAATATGATTAGAATGTTTTGTAAATGGTTTTTATAAAATATTTTCAAAAATATGAACGTATTGACCAAATAATATAACTAAAATGATTTCTAATTATTTACGCAACTTTTTAAAAAAATTTAACTTCTATATTATTTTCCTGAAAATATTTTTACAATAGTTAGGAAATATTGTTATGCTGTATTGGATATTTCCAATGATAAATTATTTCTAATATTGTCTAATCTAAAGATTTGGCTGGAAGCAAGATGAATTTTTTACAATATAATAATATTATATTTGTTCTTTGGTAGAGGATAATATGTAGGTACCTGGTACATACAGGGTAAATTATTCACCAAGCATGCTCAACTCTTATTATATTTATTTATATTGAATTTATTCAAATCATAATTTTTCTTAATTTTAAAATTAATAATTTGTTATTGTTTATATATTTTATAGGCCATTTACAGATGTCCTGTGGCAGCATAAATTTGTTTATAATAATATGTTCAAATGAGAACCAATATTATTATTTGTGTATATTGTTGAGCAAATGTTTTTTTTTTTTATCGTACCTTATTCCTATCGAAATCAAAATTCAATAAAATAGTTTCTGAGTTAGTAAAATGTTACCAGCTACTGGTAATAAAAATTCCATGCCTACAAATTGTTTTACAAAAAAATAAAATAGATGCATTACTGGATCTAGTACGTATGTATTATTATATGTTTGGAAAATTTTTATAAATTATGAAATGTTTATAGATTCACAATATTAATAACTACGACATTCAAATTGTTATAGTTCTTATATTCGTCTAAGCTCATTATCATCATCCTGTAGTTGTACTTAGTGCACAAAGTTAAATAAACTCAAAAACTACTCGTTAAAATTTCGTTTTAGATACATCATAATCTGATCATCTGATTAGTATAATTCTGATTCTCGATTTCAAAAAAGATTTTTTTTTTTTTTATTCCCACCTGGCATTCCCCAAATGGTATAACAAATCAATGTGTATTTGAAACCATGGCCCTTAGGTATATTTTAATGTTTCAGAAATCAGAACTTGAATAAATTCATTATTTAAAGAAACAATTATTAGAGTGAACAAGCTAATATATCTCTGTATCATCATTGCTGCAGAAATTATTCTTCCAAACGTCTCTCATTAATGTCCTGGATTTAAGGCATACAATCGTGTGTCACCCATATAATAGTATCATCACAAAGTACAATAATTGAGGCTTTGATTTCCACGGAATAGTTTTCTTGACCACAGTGGCAATTGTGTGGTTTTAATTGCTCAGTTGTAAATTATTACGACATGGCATTTCCTTGATTCCACTACTTGAATGCTTCGTTTGTATAATATTTATCTGTAAAAAATTATTTAAATTTCAAATTATTTTTCTGTTATAACAAGTGTACGAGACAATCAGATTCACATATAATAATAGCAATATAGAATCTGAGTTAGCAATAACATTTTTCTTTTTTATAGCAATGACGTCTATTGATTCTAAGTTTTTTATGCGTTTGTTTCGGATCCAATTTCTTATGACACTACAATCAGTTTCCTTGCTAGTCTTTAATGGATGTTCTACGTATCTTCCTAATAATGCCCTATAATAATCTGTGCACGATATTATAATAATACAATGGTGTGTATATTGGTAACTGGTTGGTCAGAACTTGTTGTAAAAGTGTGATCGTGCATGCCAAGATTTTGTTTATTTTATGTTTTGATTATTATATATTTCCTCTCTATAATATAAATTATAACTTATATAAAACGTGTAGGTTATGTATACTTCTATGCACTATATTTTATTATAAAGCAAATTTTCATTAAAGTGCATTTTGTTGAATTTTAACAATATTGTACAAAGAAATACCAATAATAATTAAGAAAAAAAATACTTAAAATAAAACAGACAGACAGCTACATATTAAAAAACATGTTAGGCGTTGATAATTAAATAAACAATTCAATTTATTGTATAATTAATGTAATAAAATTAATTGACTTGGAAAAATTGCATAATTTGAGGGTTTTTTTTTAATATTGCAGTACTTACGTGATACGAGTGTTACTTAATTAAAATCATTATTGAATTAAACTGGAAATTTTGATTAGGTGAGGTATATTATATAAATGGGTGTACCAATATTATTTTAGGGGAAGGTTTTTTCGATTCAAACTCTCGTAAACACTTAAATATTTTAAAACAAAACATTATTTTAGTTATACCTATCATATACTTTTTTTTTATGCTACATAATTTACTTAAAAATTAAATTATAAAGTTCAGAAATAATAATATTACACATTTCAAACATTGGAGTAAGCCATATTATCTACAAATTATCTATAATTTAGATTTTTTAAGGCGCCGAAATAGTTTTAATTTCTTCTTTTATAAGCCATATATTTTTAGAACAAAGTAAATTAATTAATAAAATTGTGTAGGTACTAAATACTAAATAACTCCTAATTGATTTATTCGATGATTAAATGGCAGTCGGGCACAACAAATCTTGAACAAATCTTGTAAATTAGTTACAGTTTAATAATATATTGCGTACGTATATCGATTATGTTCGTCCCTATCTAGGCACGGAAGTACATTTTTCGGATGACCTTAACATGGGCGGGATACACATTTTTAGCACGTAATTCGAATGTTTCATTTTCGGAATGACAATAATTACTATGCGATTAATACGAATTAGTGCGGATTCCCCTAAATTCGTTCTACGACCATTTCCAGACGATTTAACTCTAAACGATTTCGAATCATTCTCCACCCTCTATAGAAATCGATTAAACTGAAAATATTTTTAAATCTTTTTAATTGAACATAACAAAGGTGAACATAGTTTGCATAGTATTAAAAATAAGAACTCGAAGGTGGGATGAACAACTATAATAACTTATATTAGTTAATATGAGTCAATGATAACAAACTATATGTTGTAAATAAATAGTTATTTAATACTAAATGTTAAAGCTGATATGGAAAAAAAATTACTAATTTTGTTCATTACTACCCGAGTGGCTACTGGCTTGATCACAGTACTGTTGGTGCTATTTTCTAATATTGTAAATAAATTTTAGAAAAAATTACTGAAAAAAGTAATACTTATCACATTTTGAGCAAGTAATCAGATTGAAAACTGGGGAAAAAATTTGTTCAGCTCTCTTCATTACCACCAATCAAACTATAGAATTTGGCGCATGGATATTATTATTAGTTATTGGTATAGTTTGTTATTATTAAACATTTATAAGTACCGAATATCGTATTAGAACAATCCTAAAAACCAGAATTTACCGAACCAAATGTAAACCTATATAATTTATAAAAAAATATTTGACATAGTTTTGTTCTTTAATATGAATTTCCCCGTCGATATTTTGACTATCAGCACTTATCATCTAGTGGGACAAACATTTTTATTAGAGTAATTACATTTCTACGCTCACAGCAGAACATTATTTGATAAACGATTCCATCGAAAATAAGTTTTCTAAAATGTTGTATTGACTAATAGCAGCAGTATTGTACTTAAATACATGATAAAATAAATTCAACACTTTAATTCTTTATTATTTACACAACCATAAAACGATCGGCTCAGATAAAGCGTTTCATCCTTTATTGCATTCATCACTTTAAAATATTATACAGAGTGATACCAAGCTGGTTGAACCCTCTTTTATACTGTAAATTATTCAGAGAATGATTTTTCTAAAAAGTTTGTTGTATCAAAATCGAAATTCTAGAATTTTAAATATGACCTTTAAGGGGCCGTTACAGTTACATTTGTTTTCTCCGTCTTACAAGTGCGTGGCATACCAAATTTTTCGCTCAGAAAAACACGTTTATCTCCCATTAGTTAAAAAATTAGAGCGAATTGACCTCTTATAAAATTTAAAGGTAAGATTATTATCTAGACAATGACATAGGCTTTTTATTATATTTTAATTTTAAAGCTAGTTATGATTATTTTAATATGTACAAACAGTTTACAATTTTAAAATACACATAACTCGCTTTAAAATTAAATTATAAAAAAAATTCTATCTCATTGTTTATATAATTATCTTACCTTTAAATTTTATAAGAGGTCAATTCGCTCTAATTTTTAAACTAACTTGAGATAAACGTGTTTTTCTGAGCGTAAAATTTGCTATGTTACGCACTTGTAAGACGGAGACAACAAATGTCACTGTAACGTCCCTTTAATTATATTCAATAATTCAAAAATATTATAATTTAAATAAATGTATTATTAAATAAAAAAATGAGGTTGGGCATGCTTGGTACATCTTTCTGTATATTTGATACCTAATAATATGTTTTATAAATAAATTGTACTTTTTCATTTTAAATTCTAATTATTTCACTAAAGTATTCTACAACAATATATACATGTGTGTTTCCATCCCTTAATCATGACGAACGAGATTTCATTCTAAATAGAACTTTACAAGTTTCTGGTTTTATTGCTTTTGCAAAAACATGTTCTCCGAGTCTCCGTTTTAATATCACTCCCAAAACGCTTCACCCACATTACGACAATTAGCAGTTTTATCGACACGCTTCTAGTCTACCAATGGCCAATGGGTATTTAAGGGGGTTGCGTTAGGTATACTCATTAGAGCACCGATCCACCATCTCAGAGGTTAACTAATACTTCACGTGTGACCACAACAGCCAGCCAATTCCTATTTTATAATATAATCAGAGTAATAAACTCGCATCCATGATAATCTGATCGAAAAGCATAATGGTGTGCCAAATTAAGAAACAATTCTGTTTTATTTCCAAATTATTATACATACCAACTGCAGATATTTTACCACCAATAAAACATTAAAAACAAAAAGTGTATTACATATTTTATTTCTTGGTGTCATTGGTGGATAGGCCTACTATATTGTAATTTATGCCAATTTAAAATGTTTAACAATAATTTTTGTTAACTTATTCCTATAAATTTTATACATCAATCAAATAAGTTTTAATAGAAAAAAGTCAAGAAAAATATTTTAATATTACAATTTTAATTGTAGATATCAACGTACAATTACCTGCGTATTTTTTGTATGCTTTAGTACCTAATATTTAAGTTAGTAATACAATCTGAAAATATTATAATTATATTATAAATAATATTCTGCTTTGTACATGTTATTAATTCACGTTATAGGACTGATGTGAGCTCAGTTAATATATTAGGGAAATTCCAATAATGAAAACTGAATGCGTAATGTAGATTACCAAAATTTAGACGTGACAAAATTACATGTTGTTTCTTTTTTATATTTTTGATCAAACTATATACGCACAACGCACCTAAAATATGCCAATAATTGGTGGCAGTAATTTATTACAATTTACAAGTACTAATATTGGCACAAAATACGGTCTCCCATATTAAGAACTACCACAGTACTACCTACGGGCTACGAGTATAATCAGGAGAAAGAAACTATTATATAGTCTAAATAAGTCTAACGGATCTATGATTTTATACTTACCTAACTATTAAATTCTTACACGAAAAACGAATTCTGATTGGCCCTTCGCACTGATAAAAATTCTAATAGTTACAGGCCGGTAGTGGTTACGTCTAAGAAGGATCAGGTGGGTTATTTGTGTTACAAAATTGATTCTCAAGAAATAATTAATATTTTAGGAACCTTGTATTAAAGAATTTAAATACATTCAAGTACCTATAAATAGCTCAAAAAGAGTCAAAATATTTTATTTTGTTTGCAAATTTAAAAATTTAAGACGAAATAAGCTAAAATAGATTATCGTCTATATTTCACAATATATAGCTTATTGTTTAATATAGATTCACCAGCATCACAAAATATGTGTTAACCATACCTAGATATTCTAGACACTCATGAATGTATATAAATTGGGCGTAGTCTATATTTTTAAACATTTTTCAAGGTGGAATTTTTTTATAACTGTTATATACATATTATAAATAAATAATTAAGGAAATTGAAATATAAAATTTGACATAATAAAAAACAATACACTGACAATAATATGATATTATATTACTGGCATTCTGGCATCAAAAATTAAAACCGTTTATAAGGCCTAATGATTTTCAGTATTTTATTTAGACTGCGACACAAAATTTGTGACCATGAATACAAAATCAAGATACTCTTAAGTCTATGTGAATTGGGTATAGTTTATTTTTCTATTTTTATTCATTTTTATAATTATTATATTATACAATATATTATAAATTATAACCAATGAGGAAATTTAAATATAAAATTTAACATGATCAAAAAACAATAAATAATAATATTATTATTATACTGACAATAAGATATTAAATTATACGGTTCGTATTATTAATGGCATACTAAAAACAAATATTAAAACAATTTATAAGCACTATCAATTTTCCGGTATTTTATTTATACTTAGAGGATACTCTACACACCTACCTACCTATATTAATTACTCGTACTACAGTCATGTGTTGAGTGTAGGCTGCAAATAATATTATGTAAGACGATGGCTATAATGCATTAAGATGAATTTATTTGTGTGCTTACTCATAATTTTTTTTAACAATATGGTAAATTAAAAATGGTACCTAATGGTGTAATATTGAAATTAATGTTAATTCATGTCTAATGTGTGCAATGTGCATCTTAGAAGATATCGATACACAATAATGGTGTTATACTATGTACACATTTTGACTGCGATTATTATAACATTCTACAAACCAAGAAGTTTACCAATCAGTTGTGAATTATTCTATAATTGTGACATTAGTAAAAAAAAGAACATTTGATCGGATAAATATGTAGTATAAAAAGTTTTCATTCAGTTATATTGTTTTTACCAATAGTTATATTTTATATTTGATTTCACATAGGGAAACGTGAAGTTCCTTTTTATTTTGAAAGTCGAATCTTAATAATAAAATGTATACCTATGGTTGTGTTCTATGTGTTGAATAAAAGGTGAATTTTTTAAAGGTAAACTCTCATTTTCTCAAAGTTCAATGTCCCTAAAAGTTTTAAAGTTGTTGGAATAATGTTGACATACATTAAATTATTAATTATTTTAATAATATACTAATGTTATTAAAAGTCAATGGTTAATACTTACGTATCGTAAAATGGGATATATAAATAGTTCAGAATATACCTATCTAAATATTTTAAAAATGTCATAGCATATATCAAATTTAAATTTAAATAATAGTTAAGTTAAATAATAGAGTTTCGAGTTTTCAATATATTTTGTTATTATAGGTACAACAAATTACAAAATAACTAAAGTTGTAGGACGAAAACTGGTTAATTTTTTAGATTCTGAGCGGAGCGATGAATGTATTGGTTTTACAATGATGTATGTTTTTATATTTTAGATTCTGAGTGAAACGATGAATGTATTGATTTTACAATGATGTGTTTTTTTTTTTAATTTTTTATTTATTTTTTTATTTATTTTTTTTTTGTGTCTGTGTACACGATAAGTAGTATAACCTAAATAATGCTTTGATTTTCAACTTCAGTATCTTATTCGATTGGAAAGTGAATATCGTTGGTGCATTGGGGAGGTCAAAATTTAAATTTCCCAGTAGTTTTCAAAAGCGCCGGGAAAAACAAAATAAAAATTAAGGAAAAACGGAAATTTTTACGCAAAATATCAGTTGTCGTTGTTATTTGAACTAGTTTTCCAAATCCAACATATATTTTTGCGGCCATATTGCGCAATATAACTGGATTTTTTAAATGTTTCATAATACATTCTGCAATTACACAATTTTTTTTAAAATACTCTTCCATTTCGAAAAGGATTTCTTCAAACTCTTAAACAATGCCGTTTACTTATCATAATTCAAATCTTTTTATTATTTCCGATATATTATTGCTTTCTTTTCTCACATGTGTAATTCTTTACATTTCAACAGATTTTTCAAATAAAAAATCATATTAGATGTAACCATATTATGATAAATATTATATTTTTTAGTTGTCATAAATATCATCATTTCGATCGTAAATATCAGCATATGTTTATATTTGTTTCTCGACACATATGGGTACTATACAGGTCTTGATAATAATATGAGACAAAAAGTAAATACATATTTAAAATCTCTTAACAAAAAAATAATACACTAATTGATAACTATATATTTCACAAAATAAAAATAAATTAAATGTAATTTACAAATATATTATATTTATGTAGAAAATTAACAATCAAGCTTAAAATGTCCATGAGCGTAGGTATGTATTCTATCGGTCTGTGCTATCCGCTTATCATCTTGTCGGTTGAAGCATAATTTTTCGGATTTGATTGTTCGTATCTTATGGTTGAATGATCTGAAGGATACATTCTCCCTGGTATACAGTTTAGAGTTCTCTTTTCGTCGTCGGCGAAAAGGCAATCGAAATGATCATTGAAAGTCATGTGATTTTTAACTACGTGCCCTCGGACGCCTTTTGCCTTAATTTTCTCCTTGTCGTTCAAAATGTAAGCGTATGACTTTGCTCTAAGCGCAATAAATTTGGTAATTGGCTGTCCCTTTGCCTCATCGGAAAACAATCCTGGAATTTTCTTTCGTTCGGCAATGTAGCATTTATGGTCTATCGGTAAATCTGAAGTATCCATCCGGCCAAGTAAGTTTGAATTGCACTTCAAATCTTTGTAAAAATCGTCAGTCTTATATGATATATCAGTGAATCTATAAAAAATATAAATATAATGTTTGTAATAGAAAAATTGAATAATAATTATTTACCTGTATCTGTTATACATGAGGTTGATTTTATTACCATAATGCGCCTTCATTACATTGAAATGGTAATCGTACATCATGGTTTTACTGATGTCCAATACTGCGAAACCTAAAAAAAAAAATAATTAAAAATGATAAATAGGTATTAAAATATGAAATTTTTTTTTTTTTATGCAAGTAAAATGTATTGTTACCTATATAATATATTGGCTTGTTAAACATGATAATTTTGTTTTCCAATGAGACAGCAGCAAGATTTTCACTGTGTGTCGTACAATGTTTAAATGTTTGCTTGTTGATGAGTTTTTTTAATCTTTGTGGACATGAAACTAGCTCCTTGAATAATGAATATTATACAAATATGTAAATAATATGTGAGTATCTAAAAATGTATGAACTAACCTATGGTTATTATGTGCATGTATGTTCTAGAGAAAAGGATGCACGAAACTCATCGACATCTGTAAACGGTTGCCCGTATATTATATATATTTCTGTATGTTGTCAGGTAGAAGAATGTCTACGAATATCTCTATACTTTAACGTGTATATTTCGAAAAATATAATTTTTTAGAAGTTTATGAATGTGTGTGTTTGAGATACATTCCGGTGTATATCGTATGCTTTAGCGATTCGTTTTTTCGTGCCTATGTAATTATATAATAAGAAAATTGTATACTATTTTTATGTATGTTTGTATGTATGTATGTATGTATGTATGTATGTATGTATGTATGTATGTATGTATGTATGTATGTATGTATGTATGTATGTATGTATGTATGTATGTATGTATGTATGTATGTATATATGTATGTGTATGAGAGTTCATATGTAATTGAATGAATAAAGGACTGGGTGGCTTGTTTGTGTACTATATGGAATACTGGAATCGTACGTGTGTGTGTGTGTGTGTTTATGATAAGGTATATAATATATATATATGTTGAGCGTGTGTTCAGAATGAAAACTGATGAGTACCGTATGGTATCGTGTGTTTCATAGTATATTATAGTTTGTAAGTGTTTGGTCATAACATATTTATTTGTTTAAATATACCTATGTATCGTATATATTATATAAATTGTGTCATATGTTCAGGAGTTTGTGATAGTGATGTTTATATAATTGTTTGGATATAAATTATGTAAGTATGTACCTATATATGTAAACTATATTATAGTATATTTGAGATACATTCCGGTGTATGCTTTAGCGAGATGTTTATTCGAATGGGATTATAATCTGAAAATGGTATAATATTTTTAGATATGTGTTATGTTGTTACCTTATATGATATTATGAGCATGTATGTATGTATTATATAGTCGATACAAATGTACATCAGAATATTATATTTTTATTTTTTAAAAGGGTAGGTAGGTAATGTATTTGATTAGGAAGGGGTAAAATATATGTCGGACAAGAGTTCGATATAGTCGATACAAATGTGAAGTAGAAGATTATATATATTTATTTTTAACTGGTAAATAAAAGGGGAGGTATAAAAAAATTTATGTGGTGTGCCGTGGAAAACCCTTGAAGTTTATCGTAGTAGTGTTATTTGGAATATCAATTGTCGTTGTTATTTGAATTAGTTTTCCAAATCCAACATATATTTTTGCGGCCATATTGCGCAATATAACTGGATTTTTTAAAAGTTTCATAATACATTCTGCAATTACAAAAATTTTTTTAAAATACGGTACTATCATTTTTGGGTACATCCAAATCTCGTTTATCGTCTCTTCTTCCCATGTCACTGGAGGTATTACAAACCTATAAATTTATAAACACACCAATAAGTTTCACATTATCATTTTTAGTGTGTTTAAAAACGTTGTGCATTAATGTTTAAAATTAGTTTTCCGGAACGGAATACTTAACTAAGCACCCATGCTCATAGGGTATAACCACAAATTGAACATGTGATTGAACCGAGTTAATTTAAAATGGTGTAACACCCTTTTGTTCTTCTTCATCTTAAAAAAGTACAATATGGCAAATTTGGGTTCAACATAATAAATGTATTTTGTGTAATTTTAGCATATTACTATTAAATAATAATAAATATTATACATTTTAAATACCGATAAAATAACAATACTATGTTAATAATCAATATATATTATTCGATATAATTTAAGTATGATAACAGGTAAATGTGATGCATGCAGGATATATCGTCATCTTAAGCCATAAATATAACGTGCTTAAATTTGGCAGCCCTTATAAACCAATAGTTTTTGAAAATTACGTGGTCATTTTATAAATATTTGCAAATTAGTTTTCAGAAGTTGCAAATTATCTGTAAGTCTGGTAGAAAATAGTAAGATTGGGAGGCCAGATTCACACTACCCTCCCTCCTCATGTGTAGATAATGACTTAAAAATAATACTAACATTTTGAAAATCATTTCCTAGCCCAATATAGAAATTATAAAATCGGAGGACCAGATTATAGTCCTTCTCCCCCCCCCCCCCTCAGCATTTGAATTATACTGTTATAGATTTTAAGATGGTATAAATATTTTGAAAATAATTATAAATATTGATAACTAATTTTATTTTTGAGATTTTGGCTGACTATGTTAAAAATATGGTTTAGTTCGAGGTGTTAACTTTACGCAGTTTGCCAATCAAACAACAAATTCTGTATGATGGACTTTATTTTCAACGGTAAAAGGTTCTGAGCTTCTGCCCTTTTTTATACCAGACTAGGAAATGATTAGCAAAATATTCTGAAAAGTTATTCTCAAAATGATTATAAGTACCTACATAATTTTCAAATGAATTGGCCTTACCTGCCACCTACATATAAAATATATATGCTTACAGTTTGTAGACTACGATCAACACTTTTTGCGTAATAATTATTATCATAGAACTATAAACTAATGGACAGCACATAAACAAACTATAAAGAGATAAATCACCAGACGGGATTCTTAAGAGAGAAAGAGAGGGTTGGGCCGTTACAGTGTGCCAAGACATAGCCAAAAACATATTTTTTCTCTCTCATATGCTCATATGTTATGTTTTCTCTCTCAGTTACATTTGTCGTCTGGATTAACCAGGGCAGGGTGGTGTGGGAAGCTTTATAGTTTATAGGTCTATGATTATATCCGTAAGACCGTAGCACGATATACCTGACGCGGCATGGTTTCTTTTCAACAAATGTCTGTGTGCCAGTTGAAACCGGTGAATAGTTTCTCAGTTGCATCAACAAACGTCTATCCTCCATCAAATCCAAATTCTCCAATCGCACAGCAACTGCTGCCCTGTGCCTGCTAGTTTCCAATTTACTGATCTTCTTTAATGTGCTAGCAATGCGTGTGCTCAGCTCTTTCAACGGTTTTGGATCTTGTTCACCTTCATCGCAATATCGACTATGGGAGAAATACTTGCCTCAACCGGTCGCGCGAACTGCTGACGGTTTATCAAGGGTGACAAGATACTATTAAATACGCCGAAGTCGAACATCGTTGTGTATACAATACAATATATAATACAACAAATATATTATACGCGTTTAAAACGGAAAATTGATGATAAAATATGTATATTATATTTTCGATTCTAAAATAACTGGTTTGTTGACTAGCGTAAGTTGCTATGGCAGTAAAATGGAACTGAACAAATTCACTTTGGTTGCTAGGTACCTACTCATTTTCTTTGAATTTGTTGTAGTCGTCAAATAAATACGTTTTGACGTTTAATTTTAAACTTTTACAGGCTACCGAAATCATCATAAGATCAGTACAAAAAATACAATACAGGTTTTGGTGATAAGCACTGTACATAATTCTTTGGTTAACAATTAATACACATCCGTGCCTGAAGTAGATATACACAATTCAAGTACCTTTAAAAAAAATACTATGCCTAGGTATTTCTTTGTTTAATTGTTTGAATATAAATATATTATAATATCATAGATATTCAAAAAATAAGCATTATAATATTTTGAATGAATATTATTTGTATACCTATATTATGTCATTATAATATTATCTATGTTTTAATTGAGAATATTAATTTTTTTTCAAATACATACAAATAAAGTTGGGCAAGTGGGTGTCACTCTGCTGTACAGTAGGTTACAAGTGGGTCACTGTATAATGGATGATATTAAATTTGAATTCAACGATATAATATCATTGTATAAGAAAAACGATTTTGAGCGGAGACGGTATGTCAGTCTATGTAGGTATAAGACATATTATATACATATCTATGGTATTAAACAAAAAATTGACCTATAATAGGTACCTATAATAAATTCCAAATTAATCATATCACAATATCCATTAGGTACTGGTAACGCGTTATACATCAACAAAAACCGTGATACTATCATAGATATATAATAGTACACTTTAGAAGTTTCAAGTACCCACGAATAATATTATTCAATCACAACAAAATAACTAAAATAGTAAAGTTATTCTAGGTTTTTTAATATGTAATTTCGTCCAAATTTGAAATTAAAATGTCTGTAAAAAATAAGTGTGTTTATATATTTTTTAGATTTTTTGGTTACAGTATGAATTATTTAAGATAATCTTTGTTTTAAATTTTCAACTCTTAGTTATAAAAACTGAACATTTTATAATTTTTTAATTCCAACGATTGATAATTTTCGAGATTTTGATAAATTTTGTCAAAATTCCAACTTTAAATGCTTATAAAAAAAAATAGTGCCTATGTATTTTTAATATTTTTCAATTAATATTGTAACAATATATCAGGAGCCTTGTATTAAATTTTTACACTTAAATGTCCATAAACAGCTCAAAAAGAGTCAAAATATTTTCAAAATTGTATGGTGTATAGAAAATGCTAATTTAAACATTCAGTGAAATTTTCATGTATCTACAGTTGTTCGTTTTTGAATTGCAACAAAATAAGGAAATCGCTACATGAGTAATCGAGTGAAAATCCAATGTTGTAAAAATTTGAATTTCAAACGCTCATAACATCTGTCCGGTAGGGATTTTTTTGATTGATAAAGGTAGATAATCTTATAAGGAATCTTGTGTTTCATTTTCAAATCTTAGATTTAAAAAGAAAAATTTTTACGAATTCTTAACTCAAAATAATTTGTTAATTTTCGCGATTTTTCCATATTTTGTCAATTTTTGAACTTTAAATGCTTATAAAAAAAAATTGTGACTAAGCTAGTCATAATGTATAGACTAATATTATAATAATTATTATATAATTTGTATAATTTCATTTTGTTAAAAATTAGTTATACCAAACATAGAATATTACCTATAGAAAAATATGTTTCTAATAGTAGGTAGTATATAAATTTATAAATTACATATTTATTGATACTCCGTAGACAATGATTTATCAGAGAATTACAATTTAACAATTCCCTAGTATAATAGTAACTTACATCTTACTCAATGAAAAGTTACACTCGCTCTTAATATACAACAGAGTGACGACGTCCTCGAATTTTAAAATTAACTTTTATAATACAATATTTTTTTTTTTCAGGTGTTAGAAAAAGAATTAAAAGGAAAACTGGGTAAATTTTATTACGTTAAAGTTGATTTGTGTTCGGAAGAAAACATTATGAAAGCTTTCGATTGGGTGAAGAGTACATTGAAATCGGTTGATGTACTAGTTAAAAATGCAGGTGTTTTGAAGCAAAGTGATTTATTAGGTAAATTGAATTAACACTATAATTACCTGTATGTATTACGTATAGCGTATGTATAATAATATCCAATAAAATATATAAAAATAATGTTAAGAACGTGTGTATCACTGTATTTAAATATAATTAATCCAACTGTTAATGTTATGTATAATTTGTTATGCACTTATGGATTATGATGTACCTACCTACGACCTTTGGGTGAAAATATTGAAATCACTACACGGATAATACAACTACAATACATTTACTTAGTTAATTTCTGTGTGACTAAACTATTTCTATATAGGTACATTAATAAATAATATTTAATTTAAATAATATGTTCTAATTATACGATCAAAAGTTAAATAGATTGTTAAATTTCAATACACTTTTTTATATTTTGTTGTCTGAATGTATGATTAAAATTGATTATATCTACAAGATTTGCAGTCGTGTTGTCTCTGTTTAACAGACGTACAACACAGCATATTTTAAGTTCTGACTTCTGAATAATCAATTTTTCTCTTGTTATTTTTAATATACCCTCTGGTGACACTCTCTAGCGTGGGTTATAAGGTTAAATTAGAGAAATAGGTCGCGACACCACTTTAGTTTTAACCTTTTGGTAGGATTGCCGGGCATTGGTTCAATAAGATTTTTTGCTAGGATATTTGGATGGTCATAAGAGAAAGTTGTGGTATCGAAAGTAGGATTTTATGGTGGTTTGAAGCACTGTGTTCATTTTTAGACCCAAATGTAGAGTTTGATTGAAAACAAAGATGGATCTTTAACGAAATATTTTGTTTTAGGTTATTTGTATTTTTTTTTAGATTTGATATTTTTGCAGAGCCCCATATTTAGACGCAGTACATCCAAATAGGTTTAAGGAGGGTTTTGTACAAGTTTAGTTTAGTGTCTTGTGTAAGTTTTGATTTTGTGTTGCAAAAAATATGTACGGGTATGAAGACGAGAGTTTAACTTAAGTTTGGTGTTATGAGTATGGTGGACAAAATTTAGTTTTTTTGTCAAAGCGTGTGTTCTGAGGCCATTTGTGTTTGATGAGGTTAGGTTGGAATTGTGATGTTGTTTGACGTAATTTGAGGACGAATTTGGTGTTTAAGGGTAAAAACGATATGGCAGGATTTACTAACGTTCATTTTGACATTCCAATTTACGCGTCCAAGTTTCCGAACGAGAATGGTGAGATTGTAATTTTTTAGATTGGTTATATTGGGTTTTCGTAAACTGAAAGAATTGTTTTATCATCATCGTCATATTCTGCAACAATAATAAAAAAATAAAAATTCAATTTAGTCAATCCTCACATAGATTTTTTTTTTATTTAAAATTTAACCATTGCGTGATTTTATAATATATTATAAACCCCGCAGTCCACAAACGAGTTACGAATAACGAGTTCATTATTATTTTTTGTAATATTCAAAATGCTTATATAATTTTGAAATTAAATTATATTGCTTACATAAAATCCAACTAATAACATTATTATCTTTAAATGTTGAAAATAGGTAAATTCACTAAAATATTAAAATTAAGTGATTTAAATGGATTAATCTGAACCATCTACACGTGTAATAATAACGTTTAATATTTAGAAGTAACCATTCAAACCAGCACTTTGCGTAATTATATATCTACACTAATTTATCAATCATTATTGTGGATATTTATAAAAATATTTTTAAATAATAATAAAATTAATTTATATGAATTATTATGGCTTTAATAATAAATTACAATATTTGGTATCCTTAAAGTATTAACTATATAGTTGTAATTCACAATAGTTTTTAAATTTAGTTACAAGTAATTTTATATTTGAATACAAATAATAAAATTTTGAGAAGTATCAGTTATACGCAGTATCAATATAATAATTAACCAAATACATTACCGTGGCATTAAAATCTTTTTTAACTTTTATACTTCCAGGAAACCCAAATGATTGGAAACAAATGTTTGACACTAATGTCATGAGTCTAAACATTTGCAGCAGAGAAGCCATAAAAATCATGGAGGAAATACAAATCAAAGAGGGTCACATAAATAATATTAACAGGTAACTTTATAAATCTTAGTTTAATGAAATTGGATGAATGTGAGTGTACTTTATAATACATTTTAATGAAAAATAAATATGGATATTATATTATGATTCATATAGACTCAAATTGACTACATTTTTTGGGGGACTCAAACCCCCCTCCCCATAGGCCATATTGCTTACTACCATAGAATATAAAAATTGGTAATAATTACTAGATTTTGAACTATTTGGGGGGACTAAGTCCCCCCAAGCCCCCCACATTTGCGCCAATAATGATTCAGCCATTTAGTACTCAGGTGATATTAGTTTTTATAGTTTAATTATTGGATATAGAGAACTATATTAACTGAATTTTAATCAAATAACTCCAATTATGATATAATGATACAAATTGTGATTTATTTCTAAGATCCTAACAATAACTGAATAACTGATTAATTATCAACGTGATATAATTCTCTATGTTGCAGTGTTGGAGGTCATTACCAATTTCCATTTATGAAGGATATTGCAATTTACAGCGCTACCAAACATACTGTTACTATAATCACAGAGAGTTTAAGAGAATTGATGGGCATGAAAAATTTACCCGTCAGAGTCACGGTAATTAATTAGTTTTTAGGTTAATGTACCTATATAATTCGATATAAGTATACCCAATGTTGTGTTTACTGCCTTTCATTAGTTATTAACCCTCCGTGCTGTGATAATCAATTTAAATCTTTATTATTGATCACTAGGTTATATAATATAATAATATAAAGTTGATTATTATTTGTGTATGGTCGATGTTTAAATTTTATTGTTATTTTAGGTTTTAGATGTTTTCATTTTTAATATAATTAAAAATTAATCATGTGTACAATTATGAAATTAAATACGTTCAAAGAGTATTTCCTTGCATGTTTTATCTACCACGGGTTTTCTTTTTAAAATAAAACAGTAAGTTTTATTTAAGTTTTTAGAATGCATTATTTGTTTTCAAGTACTTAGTATATATAAAAGTAAATGTGATTTATATGTTATATTTATCTTAAAAATAAACTGAAATCCCTATATACCTATATACCCATATACCTATGTCCTTTATAGCAGATAATAGCATATTAAATAATTATGCTGAATGCTGGTGTAACTCACATAACTTTTGTTTCTAAATTATATTAAAATAAAACTAAAAATTATAAAGTTAAAAATTACACATTAAAAATGAAAAACGATTAACCTACCACAGTAAAATTTATAAATTGCAAAATAACCTAACCTAACCTACGCAGTTTTAGTAAAAATAATAAATCGTTTTAATTTCAGAGCATCAGTCCGGGTGGAGTAGAAACCGAAATGACTCAGGAGCTCAGCAAATTGGAAGGATTTAAAATGTTGAAATCTATTGACATTGCTGAAGCTATTATGTATGCTTTGAGTACACCGCAACGCGTTAACGTAAGTTAAAAACACTTTTTCTTTAAAATTTCTTATCACTCATATGCTATAGTGATGTTACCTATATTATGTGTTCATCATTGTTTTTCAAAAAAGTTATAACTAATATTGTTAGGTTAGGTTATCTTCTTTTATACATTAATTATAATCAGACCACTTTACTAACATATATATTTTTAGCTTTACTTATCTATACATTATAGATATGTAGTTATGTATCTTATTATTTATTAATTATTGTTAGATACCTTGTCTAATATGTCTATATTATATTTAAGATCCTTGAAAAATATACATATACAATTAATATTTTACCACCTATAATCAATTATTGCTATAATTATTTCACGAAGGTAATCATCCGCTATAAATTTCTCTGTACTGTTCATATTTCATGAATTATGTAATAGTGACATACACCATCCCAGTGAATTATTATTATATGCCCTAGGGTTATAGACCCCCCAACTTCGACCGTTGTTGTTTTTGCTGGTTTTTCGTAACCATATGTATGCCTATTTCCGAAATTCGTACGACGTCCCTTCCTAGTTCAAATAGCGATTTACACATCCAGACATTTATTTAGCACCTCTCAAATAGAACCGATCTAGTTAAGTTGCTATTTTTAGCCCATAAGTTCGTGTTCATATGTTTTACAATACAGATACATTTTGTGTTAAAAAATTATGTGTTACAATAAATTGATACATTTATTAGAGTTTGTATTCATAAGTTTTAATTTTTGCAGGTAGCTGAAATCATCATAAGACCAACACATGAGAATACATTAAGTTTAATCAAGAATTTTATATAGATATTGTTGCATATTCAGCATAATATATGCATGCTGATACATATGTAGTATAAGACATTATAAGTATCATATATTATATTATTATTACGATCGACCGTCCATCAGTCATTAGTTAATAGAAAATGTTTAATGTTTAATTTATAAATCTACAGTTAACTATAGAGAGTAATTTATCGTTAACAGTTTTAACTATAGTTAACAATTATTATAGAGTACTATAAAATACGTCCATGAACTTGGCCCACCCACATTACCCAATACAGTTCAAAAGTATGCCTAAAAATAGCGAATAATTAGCAAGTAATAGCAAGTTAGTTTTAAAAATTAGCAAGTCATTTTCACGGTTTATATGATACATTTTTGATCAGGTGGGCCAAGTTCAGGTAGCCCACCCACTTTATCCAATCCATTATAAGTTAGTGAAGAGTAAATTAAAAAATGAAACATGGACCTCAGTTAATGATCACGATATCAATAAATCGGTAAAAAAATTTTATGACATAATCTTAAATACTATAAGCTCCTGTACAAATAAAAAAATTTTTCACTCTAAAAACAAAAGAATCAAAGAATGGATGACAGCAGGTCTGCTTCGCTCCACTCGTAGAAAAAACGAACTCTCTATCAAAGTTAAAAAACATCCACTAAATCAATCCCTAGTAACTTATTATAAATCCTATAGAAACAAACTCAACTCTTTAATTAAAATAGCAAAAATAAATTCATTTCAGTTTCAAAAAATCCAAAAGCTACTTGGAAATTAATTAATGAAATAACCGGTAAAAAGTTGACGAACAATGATAATATTAAATTAATAAGAGTAAATGAAGAACAAATAAACTGTAGATCTGAGCCAATCAAAGCATGTAATGCTTTTAATAAGTTTTTCTCTGAGGTGGGTCTCAATTTGAGTAAAACATTTAATACAGTAAATATGGAAGTACCAGTACCTCTTGATAAGCACTTTGATAATATTTTTACCAAAGATGTGGATAAAAAAGAGGTCCTTCATTTGTTTAATTCACAAAAAGAGGACACCGCTGCAGGATTTGATAAAATATCAGTAAAGCTTATTAAAATAATTTTACCTCTTATAATTGACCCATTAATTACTATTTATAATAAAAGTCTAAAAGAAGGTATTTTTCCCACTCAGTTTAAAGTAGCAATCGTTAAACCAATTTTTAAAAAAGGTGATAGACAATCTCTGGGAAATTATAGACCCATTTCAATAATCAGTATTTTTGCTAAAGTGTTGGAAAAAATAGTAAAAAATAGACTTATTACATTTCTAGAAGAAAATAACCTGTTATCTAAAAATCAATTTGGCTTTAGAAAAGGTCTAGGAACTATTGATGCACTTTATAATGTATCAAAAAATATCTATAATGCACTTGACAACAGTCAAAAAGCTATAGCTGTTTTTTTGGATTTTGCTAAAGCCTTCGATACTGTCGACCATAGACAACTATTAATTGCTTTGCCAAGTTTTGGTATTGTCAATGAAAGTCTAAAATGGTTTACAAGCTATCTAAAAAGTAGAGTTCAATATGTTTCACTAAATGGCTATATGAGTGATGAATCTTATATAAACTGTGGTGTACCACAAGGCAGCGTGCTTGGTCCAGTATTGTTTATAATGTATATTAACAGTTTATGTAACATTAAAATTAATGGATCTATTGTTACCTATGCCGACGATACCTGCTTACTTTTTACTGATGCTACATGGGATCTGGTGTACAATAAAGCAGAAACAGAATTAAATAAATTCATTCAGTACCTAAATTTAAAAAAGATTTCTGTCAATTATGATAAAACTGTTTTTGTTGCATTTTCTATTTATAATTGTACTCAATTTTCAAATCAGGAACTAATAATTTATAATGATAGTCATAAAACTCGCGGTTCAAATGATTTTAAAATTAAGAGGGTAACAAAGGTCAGATACTTAGGACTAATGCTAGACTGCAATTTTAGATGGAATATCCATGTACAAAATATTAATATGCGCTTACGAACTGTTATATATAAGTTAAATTGTTTGAATAAAACTCTCTCCTCAGATACCATGAAAATTGTTTACTTGTCACTCTATCAATCTATCTTACAATATGGTATAACTATATGGGGTGGTGCCTCTGAAAAAACACTAAAACCAATAATATCTTTACAGAATAGAGCTGTTCGTATCTCTCTAAATAAAACAGATCGAGTTGGTTCTTCTAATGAAAATTACAAAGAACTGGGTGTACTTCCTCTAAATCTGTTATATAAAAAATATTCTATATCTTTTACTTTAAAAAATCATTCTAAATTCGATCCGTATATAAATAAACGTGAAACTTTAAAATACAATCTAAATGTCAATTATTCTAATAAATGTATTGGTCAGAAATTTGTAGACTATTTAGGGCCAACTTATTTCAATTACCTAGAAATTAATGTCAAAAGGTATCTTAGATTAAGTAATAATATTAATATAAATAAATATTTAACTAATGTTTTTATAAACAATTTGTAAATTCAAGTATCTTGTTAGTTGTTTATAACTTCTTCTTTATTGTTTTTTATTGTTTTTTATTGTTTATTTTTGTCATATTTGTAAATACTATATTGTTTATGCCATATTTTAATCTCTAAGGAAATAACTCTGTAATAACTCGCTACCTTCAACTCAAGCTACGCTTAAAGAAGGTAGCTAAACCATAATGTTTTTTAAAATGTTTATTTAGTATACTAATTGTACTAGTATTTTTAATTTATTTAATAAATGGTTTATCAAAAAAAAAAAAAAAAAAAAAAAAAAAAATTCCAAAACTATGCCAAAAACTAGCAAATAATTAGCAAGTAATAGCAAGTTAGTTTTCGAAATTAGCTAGTCAACTTGCTATTAGCAAATTAAAATTTGCACCGGGTGGGCCAAGTTCAGGTAGCCCACCCACTTATCCGATCCACTCCAAAACTATGCCAAAAAATAGCAAATAATTAGCAAGTAATAGCAAGTTAGTTTTTGAAATTAGCAAGTCAACTTGCTATTAGCAAATTAAAATTTGCACCGGGTATTGTCTATATAGAGAACAAATGAAATACTCACGTTCGTGAACTTAGCGGCAATCATGTAACAGATTTCAATTAAACCTATCCAACAATTTTGTTGGACGTTTGTTGGACATTGTTGGAAAGGTTTTACAATTTGTTGGACCGTCATTAAAAAGTTATAAACATTTTTCCAAAACAGCCGCTAAGTTCACACTAACGGCCAACATTAAATCAAACACATAATAAACTATACAAAATTGTTCTCCACGGTTTGTTGGACATTGTTGGAAAGGTCCCGCAATTTGTTGGAACTCTGTTTATTTTATACGAATTTTTTAAAAAGTGTTGCTAACTTCACACCATCTGTCAACTTTTTGTAAAAGTTCCAAAAGCCATCCAAAACGGTTCTATATGGTTAGTTGGACGTTGTTGGAAAGGTTCTACCATTTGTTGGAACTCTGTTTATTTTATACAAATTTTTGAAAAAATGAACTTGGACAACTTTTTTTAAAAGTTCCAAAAGCCATCTAAAACGGTTCTATATGGTTAGTTGGACGTTGTTGGAAAGGTTCTACCATTTGTTGGAACTCTGTTTATTTTATACAAATTTTTGAAAAAATGAACTTGGACAACTTTTTTTAAAAGTTCCAAAAGCCATCTAAAACGGTTCTATATGGTTTGTTGGACGTTGTTGGAAAGGTCCCACCATTTGTTGGAACTATGTTGATTTTATACGAATTTTTGCAAAAGTGCCCCTCGGCCAACTTTTTTAAAAGTTCCGAAAGCTATCTAAAACGGTTCTTTATGGTTTGTTGGACGTTGTTGGAAAGGTCCACCATTTGTTGGAACTATGTTGATTTTTTACGAATTTTTGCAAAAGTATTTTATAGACGTTTGTGTTATATTATTCATATTAATATTGCAGTTATCAATAATTAGGAACCATAAATGTGCTGTGTAATTCAAGTATGAACAACACACGTATAGTACTATTGATTATAAATACTAGTATTTATAATTAATGGTAGTACGTATTTCACTCGTTTAAACAATAATGTTATAATAATAAACTAGGTTGATATATTATAAAAATATATTTATCTTTACCTTTTCGTAATTCTTACAAATATTTTTTTTGTGTTTATTTTGTAATTTTGTTTTTCCTTAAAATACAATATGCATTGATGCAAGTATTAATTATTTCTATAATATGATTATTGATTCCGTGTATTTGAATTTAATTTAGTCGTAATTTTACATTATTTATTTGATAAAAATAAAGTTCATTGACAGTCATACAAATATATAATATTACAGACATCATACGGTTCTTATAAATAGGCTTTTACATAGCGATAGCTTTATACACCTTATCCCAAAAAACTTAACCCTTCAATGCGCGATATTTTTTTTTTTTATCAATTAAAATTTTATAAACTAATTTATCTTTGAGGAATTCGGGAAAAATAATTTTAAAAAAAAAGGTGGGCAAGTGGGTGTCGCTCTGCTGTACAGTAGGTTACAAGTGGGTCACTGTATAATGGATGGTATTAAATTTGAATTCAATGATATAATATGACGGTATGTCAGTGTATGTATATAAGACATATTATATACTTATCTATGGTATTAAAAAAATTGACCTATAATGAATTCCAAATTAATCATATCACAATATCCATTAGGTACTTATAACTCGTTATACATCAACAAAAACCGTGATACTATCATAGATATATAATAGTACACTTTAGAAGTTTCAAGTACCCACGAATAATATTATTCAATCACAACAAAATAACTAAAATAGTTATTCTAGGTTTTTTAATATGTAATTTCGTCCAAATTTGAATTAAAATGTCTGTAAAAAATAAGTGTGTTCATATATTTTTTAGATTTTTTGGTTATAGTATGAACTATTTATAAGAACCTTTGTGTTGAATTTGTAATCCTTAGCTATAAAAACTGAACATTTTATAATTTATTAATTACAATGATTGATAATTTTCGAGATTTTGATAAATTTTGTCAACATTTGATCTTTAAATGCTTATAAAAAAAAACTGTGCCTATGTATTTTTAATATTTTTCAACTGCTATTGTAACAATATATCAGGAGCCTTGTATTAAATTTTTACACTTTTTGGCCCAACAGATAAAACTTTATTGATATTTATAGAAAAAAAAACTAAAAAAAATTGAAAGCTGTAAATGTCCATAAACAGCTCAAAAAGAGTCAAAATATTTTCAAAATTGTATGGTGTATAGGAAATGCTAATATAAACATTCAGTGAAATTTTCATATATCTACAGTTATTTGTTTTTGAATTACAACAAAATAAGGAAATCGCTACATGGGAAATCGAGTGAATATTCAATGTTGTAAAAATTTGAATTTCAAACGCTCATAAAAATTTAATTTGACTTTCTTATAGACATTTTTTTTTTGTTAAAGGTAGATAATCTTATAAGAAATCTTGTGTTTAATTTTCAAATCATAGATTTAAAAATAAAAATTTTTACGAATTCTTAACTCAAAATAATTTGCTAATTTTCGTGATTTTTCCATATTTTGTCAATTTTAGATTCTGAGTGAAACGATGAATGTATTGATTTTACAATGATGTGTGTTTTTTTTTTTAATTTTTTTTAATTTTTTTTTATTTTTGTGTCTGTCATCACGTTTTAGGACAGTAAAAGTGCTTGGATTTTCTTCATCAGTAGCTTTTCTGATAGGAAAGTGAATCTAGTTGGTACTTTGGGGGGTCAAAAGTATAAATTTCCCAGTAGTTTTCACAAGCGCCGGGAAAAACAACATAAAAATTAAGGAAAAACGGGAATTTTTACGCAAAATTGGTTTTCCAAAAAATCGATTTTGGTTTTTGGTGTAACTCTAAAACAAATGAACGTATATACATGAAATTTTCCCTGGTTGTTTATATTTGCATTTTCTATACACGATAACATTTTCAAAATATTTTGATTTATTTTGAACTGTTTAGGGACATTTTCATTTTTCATTTTTTTTTAGTTTTTTTTCTAGAAATATCAATAAAATTTTATTTGTTGGTTGCGAAAGCTTGAAAATTTAATAGAAGGCTCCTAATATGTTGTTTCAAAGGCAGATGAAAAATATTAAAAATCCTTAGTCACAATTTTTTTTTTATAAGCACTTAAAGTTCAAAAATTGACAAACTATGGAAAAATCACGAAAATTAGCAAATTATTTTGAGTTAAGAATTCGTAAAAATTTTTCTTTTTAAATCTAAGATTTGAAAATTTAACACAAGATTCCTTATAAGATTATCTACCTTTATCAAAAAAAAAATGTCTATAAGAAAGTCAAATTAAATTTTTATGAGCGTTTGAAATTCAAATTTTTACAACATTGAATATTCACTCGATTTCCCATGTAGCGATTTCCTTAGTTTGTTGTAATTCAAAAACAAATAACTGTAGATACATGAAAATTTCACTGAATGTTTAAATTAGCATTTTCTATACACCATACAATTTTGAAAATATTTTGACTCTTTTTGAGCTGTTTATGGACATTTACAGCTTTCAATTTTTTTTAGTTTTTTTTTCTATAAATATCAATAAAGTTTTATCTGTTGGGCCAAAAAGTGTAAAAATTTAATACAAGGCTCCTGATATACTGTTACAATAGCAGTTGAAAAATATTAAAAATACATAGGCACAGTTTTTTTTTATAAGCATTTAAAGATCAAATTTTGACAAAATTTATCAAAATCTCGAAAATTATCAATCATTGAAATTAATAAATTATAAAATGTTCAGTTTTTATAGCTAAGGATTGCAAATTTAAAACAAAGGTTCTCATAAATAGTTCATACTGTAACCAAAAAATCTAAAAAATATATGAACACAGTTATTTTTTACAGACATTTTAAATTCAAATTTGGACGAAATTACATATTAAAAAACCTAGAATAACTATTTTAGTTATTTTGTTGTGATTGAATAATATTATTCGTGGGTACTTGAAACTTCTAAAGTGTACTATTATATATCTATGATAGTATCACGGTTTTGTTGATGTATAACGCGTTATAAGTACCTAATGGACATTGTGATATGATTAATTTGGAATTTATTATAGGTACCTATTATAGGTCAATTTTTTGTTTAATACCATAGATATGTATATGTCGCATCCACTTAATGTAATCGTATTTTTCATGAAATGGATATCCATTTCATGAACAACGATCATATCGTGTAAGTCAAATTTTAGTTCATGAAATGGACATATATTTTATCCATTTCATGAAATGGAAACTCTTATTTTACACTTTGTGTAATATTTTTAATTAATTACATCAATAGGTAACTTTTTGTGAAATCGAAATAATAACATTGATACGAGTACATTTTATTACATTTATTCATGATTATTATAATTATGTAATATTGTATTATAATTATATTTTATATAATCGCATCAATTGTATGAGTGTAATAGCACTCTGGAAAGTTTTTATTTTTATTTTTATATGATGCCAGTACGTTCTCTGACTTGATGCGAGCCGTATATTAACGTTCATTACAAGGAATACAATTTATAAAATGGAATTTGATTCATTTGCTGAATATTATGAAAAATTAAATGCCTACTATGTAGGCAAACCCGGGAAAAAACCACCCACCAAAAATGAGGTTCAATTAATAATTGAAGAAATATTAGCGGCCAAAATAAAAATGTAAGTAATTGTTAAAATATACAAAATATTTAAACTTCAAATAAAATTATAACAATCAGCCATCAGGGCTTGTATTTCAAAAAACTATTTTGTTTTATGTTATTTGGAATTAAGAGGTCTCTGTCTTACTAACGTACATTATAACAAATTTTTATTCAGTAGAATACATTTTGTGATGTTAGCTTTAATATTAGAGTAAATTTACCTATGATCAAATTTAAAGGTAAGAATATTATCTAGACAATGACATATGCTTTTAATGATATTATTATTTTAAAGTGAGTTATGAACATTTTAAAGTTGTAATATTGATTTACAAATTGGTGATTGCGTCTTAATAACAGTACCTAAAGTAGATCGAGGACCGTCAGATCCTGCCAATGTAATTGCAGTTATTGTCAATCAGAACGAACATAAACTGCACCAACTCGGAACTCAGTATGGCTTAGTAAAAGGGTGGTACAATTCAGCAAGTTTAAAACCCGCGACATCTAATTTTTTAAAAATTACCGAAGTTAATAATGATAAAGAACTTACATTACGTGAAACCGTTTCTCATATTTCTGGGGGACAAGGTTTTTTAAGTTGCATTTGTAAACGCCAATGTGAATCAAAACGTTGTGCTTGTTTTAAAGCTTCGGTAAAATGCAACAGTCGTTGCCATAGCTCTAGTATTTGTAAAAATAAGTAATAATTTATTATTTATATAAATAATAAATTATTAATAAAAATAAAAATTATAATATAATAAATAAAAAGGTGGGCAAGTGGGTGTCGCTCTGCTGTACAGTAGGTTACAAGTGGGTCACTGTATAATGGATGGTATTAAATTTGAATTCAATGATATAATATCATTGTATAAGAAAAACGATTCTGAGCGGTGACGGTATGTCAGTCTATGTATAAGACATATTATATACATATCTATGGTATTAAACAAAAAATTGACCTATAATAGGTACCTATAGGCTATAATAAATTCCAAACTAATCATATCACAATATCCATTAGATACATATAACGCGTTATACATCAACAAAAACCGTGATACTATCATAGATATATAATAGTACACTTTAAAAGTTTCAAGTACCCACAAATAATATTATTCAATCACAACAAAATAACTAAAATCGTAATTCTTGGTTTAAATATGAAATTTTGTCTAAATTTGAATTAAAATGTCTGTAAAAAATAAGTGTGTTTATATATTTTTTAGATTTTTTGGTTACAGTATGAATTATTTAAGAGAATCTTTGTTTTAAATTTTCAACTCTTAGTTATAAAAACTGAACATTTTATAATTTTTTAATTCCAACGATTGATAATTTTCGAGATTTTGATAAATTTTGTCAAAATTCCAACTTTAAATGCTTATAAAAAAAAATCGTGCCTATGTATTTTTAATATTTTTCAACTGATATTGTAACAATATATCAGGAGCCTTGTATTAAATTTTTACACTTTTTGGCCTAACAGATAAAACTTTATTGATATTTATAGAAAAAAAAACTAAAAAAATTGAAAGCTGTAAATGTCCATAAACAGCTCAAAAAGAGTCAAAATATTTTCAAAATTGTATGGTGTATAGAAAATGCTATTTTAAACATTCAGTGAAATTTTCATGTATCTACAGGTGTTCGTTTTTGAATTGCAACAAAATAAAGAAATCGCTACATGAGTAATCGAGTGAATATCCAATGTTGTAAAAATTTGAATTTCAAACGCTCATAAAAATTAAACTTGACTGTCCGGTAGAGATTTTTTTATTGATAAAGGTAGATAATCTTATAAGGAATCTTGTGTTTCATTTTAAAATCTTAGATTTAAAAAGAAAAATTTTTACGAATTCTTAACTCAAAATAATTTGCTAATTTTCGTGATTTTTCCATATTTTGTAAATTTTTGAACTTTAAATGCTTATAAAAAAAAATTGTGACTAAGGATTTTTAATATTTTTCATCTGCCTTTGAAACAACATATTAGGAGCCTTCTATTAAATTTTCAAGCTTTCGCAACCAACAAATAAAATTTTATTGATATTTTTAGAAAAAAAACTAAAAAAAAATGGAAAATGAAAATGTCCCTAAACAGTTCAAAATAAATCAAAATATTTTGAAAATGTTATCGTGTATAGAAAATGCAATTAAAAACAACCAGTGAAAATTTCATGTATATACGTTCATTTGTTTTAGAGTTACACCAATAACCAAAATCGATTTTTTGGAAAACCAATTTTGCGTAAAAATTCCCGTTTTTCCTTAATTTTTATGTTGTTTTTCCCGGCGCTTGTGAAAACTACTGTGAAATTTATACTTTTGACCCCCCAAAGTACCAACTAGATTCACTTTCTTATCAGAAAAGCTACTGATGAAGAAAATCCAAGCACTTTTACTGTCCTAAAACGTGATGACAGACACGTTTTTTAATTTTTTTTTATTTTTGTGTCTGTCATCACGTTTTAGGACAGTAAAAGTGCTTGGATTTTCTTCATCAGTAGCTTTTCTGATAGGAAAGTGAATCTAGTTGGTACTTTGGGGGGTCAAAAGTATAAATTTCCCAGTAGTTTTCACAAGCGCCGGGAAAAAACAACATAAAAATTAAGGAAAACGGGAATTTTTACGCAAAATTGGTTTTCCAAAAAATCAATTTTGGTTAATGGTGTAACTCTAAAACAAATGAACGTATATACATGAAATTTTCACTGGTTGTTTATATTTGCATTTTCTATACACGATAACATTTTCAAAATATTTTGATTTATTTTGAACTGTTTAGGGACATTTTCATTTTCCATTTTTTTTTAGTTTTTTTTCTAAAAATATCAATAAAATTTTATTTATTGGTTGCGAAAGCTTGAAAATTTAATAGAAGGCTCCTAATATGTTGTTTCAAAGGCAGATGAAAAATATTAAAAATCCTTAGTCACAATTTTTTTTTATAAGCATTTAAAGTTCAAAAATTGACAAAATATGGAAAAATCACGAAAATTAGCAAATTATTTTGAGTTAAGAATTCGTAAAAATTTTTCTTTTTAAATCTAAGATTTGAAAATGAAACACAAGATTCCTTATAAGATTATCTACCTTTATCAATAAAAAAATCTCTACCGGACAGTCAAATTAAATTTTTATGAGCGTTTGAAATTCAAATTTTTACAACATTGGATTTTCACTCGATTTCTCATGTAGCGATTTCCTTATTTTGTTGTAATTCAAAAACGAATAACTGTAGATACATGAAAATTTCACTGAATGTTTATATTAGCATTTCCTATACACCATACAATTTTGAAAATATTTTGACTCTTTTTGAGCTGTTTATGGACATTTACAGCTTTCAATTTTTTTTAGTTTTTTTTTTCTATAAATATCAATAAAGTTTTATCTGTTGGGTCAAAAAGTGTAAAAATTTAATACAAGGCTCCTGATATATTGTTACAATATCAGTTGAAAAATATTAAAAATACATAGGCACGATTTTTTTTTATAAGCATTTAAAGTTGGAATTTTGACAAAATTTATCAAAATCTCGAAAATTATCAATCGTTGGAATTAAAAAATTATAAAATGTTCAGTTTTTATAACTAAGAGTTGAAAATTTAAAACAAAGATTCTCTTAAATAATTCATACTGTAACCAAAAAATCTAAAAAATATATAAACGCACTTATTTTTTACAGACATTTTAATTTCAAATTTAGACAAAATTTCATATTTAAACCAAGAATTACGATTTTAGTTATTTTGTTGTGATTGAATAATATTATTCGTGGGTACTTGAAACTTCTAAAGTGTACTATTATATATCTATGATAGTATCACGGTTTTTGTTGATGTATAACGCGTTATAAGTATCTAATGGATATTGTGATATGATTAGTTTGGAATTTATTATAGGTACCTATTATAGGTCAATTTTTTGTTTAATACCATAGATATGTATATAATATGTCTTATACATAGACTGACATACCGTCACCGCTCAGAATCGTTTTTCTTATACAATGATATTATATCGTTGAATTTAAATTTAATACCATCCATTATACAGTGACCCACTTGTAACCTACTGTACAGCAGAGCGACACCCACTTGCCCACCTTTTTTATTATGTAATTTCGTCCAAATTTGAACTTAAAATAACTATAAAAATAAAATTTGCTTATGTATTTTTTAGATTTTTTGGTAACAAAATTAACTACTTACGTGGAATCTTATTTTAAATTTTCAATCCTTTTATATAAAAGTTGAACATTTTATACATTTTTGACTACAAAATAATTATTCAATTTTAAATTTGATAAATTTTGTCAAAATTCGATCTTTAAATGCTTATAAAAAAAATTGTGCTTATGTATTTTTAATATTTTTTAACTGATATTGTAACAAATCATAACAATCATCTCACCTACATGGCGTTATGGTTATAAGTAATAAGCCATAAATCATAATTCATTTTAATTAAATGTTATTTTTAAACCAAACTCTTTTCTTTCTACTAATAAAGTGATAACATTTATTCTTGTTTAATGATATTGTTAACTATCATCGGAATCGAAAATCTATATAGTTGATTTAAATTTTCCTGTAATATCTTATCGGCTTGTTTTTGTAATACATTCAAAATTATTATGTTTGAATAACGTGGAAAATAACGCGTTACTGCGTTACTTCATAGAAATTACTTTTAAAAAGTAATTTTGTTACAATTGCTTTACTTTAAGTAAAATATATGCTGCTGCGTTACAGTAATTTGTAATTTGCATTACGTTACTACTATTTACCAGTTACTACCAAACACTGGCAATAAGTCTATTCTGAAAACGATTTCATGAAAGAAAATGGTTTGCTCGTCATGTGGGTAGGCTATAATATAATAATATAATATAATATGAATATAAGATTTAACCAAAAAGTTTATGTTTTGTATTGACTATAGATGGTTAGTGTTCCCAAAATTACTTATTCGTGAGGGGGTATTGTTTTTTTTGTTATCCCTAATGATTTTTTGTCAGCATAGATGCTGTATATTATACAATCATTTTTCTCCTTTATTATCGAAATGATTTATTTTATACAACATGCGATCTTTCCACAACACCTCAACTATATATCTATTTATTTATTTACATTATTTATCAATTTATCGAATAATTATAAATTATAATAAGTATTTGCATTTTAGATTAATTCGTCTACAAGTTACAACAGTATACGCAGAAATAAGCTATAATACATTTTTAATAACATTAATACTTAATAGTTAAAACTATTCTTTTATAAACTGTCGGGTTTTTCTACTGCCACAGCCGATCTGCAGTGATGTAGGAACATTAAATTAACGTCAGAGCCAATAATAAATTATGAAATACTGACATCAGCCTATGCTACGATTACCTATATTATTTTACATTAATTTATGAGTAAGTTAGTTCATATCAGTCCATATCACTGATTTTGTAAGGTGACTATAATATAAGAGAATGTACCAGGAACGTATGCCATGATCGTGATTGCCGTTCAACGTGTAGCTACAACTACCGCGGCACTGCGTCGCAACAGCCGAGCCGCCGCCGCCGAAACTGAAGAAAAGTTACGATTAGTTCATGAGTTCCTGGTACTCCAGGCATCTTTCTTTACATTTTACGTTTTACCGACCGATCAACCCACAGACCAACAATATGGTCGAGGAGCTAGCATGGAAAAAACGTTCCTCACGAAATACCATAATAAAATATTATATTAAACAGTTATTTTATCCAAAACAGCCAGTTTTCATTTCATCATACTGATCGATCTAGTAATGCGATAATATTTTTAAAAACAGATTTGAATTCGTTATTATGTCTACTTGAGATTGGTCAATCCACTTTTCACAATTTCCCCCCCCCCCCCCCCGAGCCTCTCAAAATGTAGCTTTAATATTTTGAAATTTCGGAATTTTCAAACGTTGATTATTCGATAATTATTCTGAATTTAAAGCAGAAATCTTAAAATGTGGACTGACCGATCTCAAATAGACATTCTAACGAATTCAGATCAGTTTTCTGAAATATTATCGCATTATTAGATCGATTGGTAGGATGGAACAAAAAAAAAAAACGAGAGCGATAAGTAGTGACTGTCCGCGATAGATTGATGTATATAATTTATTTATTTATTTTATATAATATAATTTATATAATTTATAAATATCTTGCGTATATTGATAAAATAATAAAATTATTGATAACATATAAAATATTTTGACTGTTTTCGAGATGTCTACGGACATTTTCAGTTTTTAATTTTTTTTTTCTATAATATTGTCAATAAATTTTATTTGTTTAAACCGTGTGGAAATTGAATACGAAACTCCTGATATTATATTGTTACTATAGCAGTTGAAAAATATTAAAAACACATAGTCACAATTTTTTTTACAAGTTTTAAATTTCAAATTTTGACAAATTTATCAAATTTAAAATTTAAAAAATGATTTTGTAGTTAAAATGTATAAAATGTTCAATTTGTGTAGCTAAGAATTGAAAATTTAAAACAAGGGTCCACGTTAGTAAATTATTCTGCAACAAAAAAATCTCAATAATATATTTTTTTTATATATCATATTAAATAACCAAGAATAACGATTTTCGTTATTTTGTTGTAATTATATAATAATAATTAAACTTAGGTACCTGCTTCCGTATTAATAATAACTATTTGTATATACCAAATGGTTAGGTAGGTAAGTTATAACCAGCGAGGGCTCATAACTTATAGTTCTAAAAAAGATTGTTATAAGAGGCAATAATAATATATTATGCTCTTAAAATGATTTAAATAAACACTTCAATATAAACTGAAAATACTGAAATATGAAAACAAGTACAAAGTATAAAAATCGCCAAGTAAAGTGTTGTCATTGGGTGGCTACTTTTCTCGCACGTCTTATTTCATAAAGTTACAATATATACATCAGCACACTGGCTTAATGCTTATTAGATACAGATTGTTTGTATTAAAAATTAAATTTAAAAAAAAATTAGGAAGACGAAAAAATTTTAGAAACTTTTAGAAGTTAAAAAGAAATTAAATAATATTACTTTGGAAGTGTTTGTTGTGTAGTAGTACACAAACATTTTGAAGTCTTCGGTACTGAAATGGACACGAAAAAGCAAAATAACATTTAAACAAAATTTCGAAATATGCAACATACAATTTCGTATTTATAGTTTCTTGGATTTCTGAAAAAATTGTGTATAGCTTATATCTCTAGAACCTCTAAAAAAAAAAAAAAAAATGCTAGAAGTTATGAGAGGCCGGGGTTAACCAACTATTAACATAGTAACTCTTAAACCTTGGTTGATAAGTCATTATCGATATTTTTTATATCGGATATTTAGTAGGTAGGTACCTTTAGTAGGTAGGTACCTTTAGTAGGTAGGTACCTTTAGTAGGTACCTGGATATTATTTTTTTTTGGCTGCAAATCTGGATCCGATAAATTATCCAGAAGGTATTTACAAAATATAAACAAACATTGTAAAACACAATTTTTATCATTTCAACAATATGGTTCTGGTTACTGTAAAATATTTAAAGTTGGTTCCGATTTCTAGTATTTAATTGGTATTTGAGTTTCAGAACTGGTTCTCATCTATATATGGTTATGAAAAATGTTAGCTACCTACGGACATTTATAAAAAAATGTAAAAAAATCTCTAAGAGAAAAGCTTATGAGAAACTTTGTATTACATTTTCAAGCTTTTAGATCAATATAAAACTAATACATTTGCTTATTTAAAATGCCAACAAATAATAATTTGTATTTACTATAAGATTAAAATAATTGTCAGGTGAATGAAAATTGTTATTTTTCGTACGAAATCAAATTACATCAACATAATTGATTTTCAAAAGTTCAAAAAAAATAATTTGGCCTTACTAAAAACTTTTATTTTGATTTAAATAATTTAGGTATGAGAAACCTTGTATTAAATTATAAAGCCTTAGGTATTAAAACAATTCATTATTATGCATATTTAACAAAAAAACAATTGGCAAGTATTTGTGATTTTGATGAATTTCTTCAATATTTTGACTTATAGTATTTATTACTGTTTACTTTGTATTTTAGACTTTTTATACTATTGTAAGAAATAATAATGAGGAGGATTATATTTTTAGACTCGAGTTTTAGACATAAATCTAAAATCATCTTGATTTAGTCTCTATAGATGACCGTAGACGGGTGTTAGATATAAAAATCTTAGTTGTATTTTATCCAATACTATGGACTCTTCTGTCGTTTCATTATCTCATTATATCTTACATGATACGAAATAATTCATAGAAAACTTAAAACAATAAAATGCATAGCACACAACCAAATTTCTAGCAAAATACGAATGGAAACAAATAAACTTGAATGGTATTATCACTGATAACTAACCATACAGAAAATACAGTTAGAATTAGATTAACGCGGTAATTCCCATCCGAAAACCTATTGTGGAACTGAATCAAATGTAACTCAGGATTTACTAATCTGTACTTATAAACACCTATATGGTGAAATCGGAATTTATAAATTCATAGCTCCATGTTTAGATTCATATTTTACCCATTTATTTCATATTTTCCAATTCAAAAGTAGTTATTGCCAATATTGGACCCATCATTAAATTTTTTTTTTTTTTTTTTTGTTTTAACACTTTTGAAATTGAAATATACTTTTAAAACAATTGTCAATATTATTCGAATTTTTATTGAATTTATATCTCATAACTTCTGTATATTATTTTAGTTGTTGTTTTTTTTTTAGGATTTAATCAAAAACCAGTGCTGCTTAAGTATTCTCGGTTTCCCTCTGTGCCTTTATTGATTGTTCTATCCGATTATTTAAATTACTGGTAGTATTTAAAAACTATTGAAATTTGGTGTTTTTGGCCACCCAAAGTACTATCTAAATACAATTGCCTAAAAGAAACCACCCTCGTAGTAAAAAATTGAAGAATTTCTTCTTGGAAAAATACAGGAAAAAACTAATTTTAAAAGAACATATCATTGTTAAGTCTATTGATTCATCGCTCAGCTTAGAAACTAAAATTTTATTTCTAACGAGTATATAATTATTATTTATACGTACTTACTTGTAGGTATAAAAAGCTTAGACGTGCGGAGTAGTGTCGGACAGGTTTACCACTCAAAATGTTGGTCTTCTACTCCACGTTCACCACATTGACTTCAAATACTAGTAACAAATAATTTTCTGTTTAAAAATTCGATTTTTGAGAAATTCTCAGAAAGATATTTTGCAAATCACAACAAAAAAAAGTTAAAAGTTAAATAATAATGAACTGTTTTATAATGACTTCCAATAATAATATTTCCAATGACGTCAATACTTTTTAAGTAAACGATTTTGTATTAGATGATTTCGTAGAAGAATCACTCTGTACACGTTTCTAATAACCACCAAACGCGTAGTAGTACGGTAGTTGTATTTAATATACCGCATACAATTTCACTGAATAAATATCCGAAAAATAAACTATACCTCAAGTTGGAAACACGCAGACGATAATATTATATTTTAAGCACAGTTTGCACAGAACATTTACGCATGGCAAACATAAACGTTAGTATAATGACGTACACATTTTTTTCTCAAAACGGACCGGTGGCACGATTTAATAATGATTACAAAACTGGTGTTTTTTTCTATTGAACATTTTTTGAAACAACAATACTATTTTTTTTTCGGTTAGGTCCCTATAATATTAGCGGTAAATAATTAGTGAGTGTTATAATTAAATGATTTATTTATGAACAATATTTTACTGTTATTGTTATATTTTGAGTATTTATTATTTTTATTATTAGGTATTATTTTTTATACGGTTTTGAAGATGATATTATTTTATAAACACACAATTGGCATTATACCTCTGCTGTTGTTTTAGTCCGAACCGATGAAAACAGAACCGCAATAATAATAATATAATAATAAAAACAAATAATAACATAATAATATTATACCTAAGCTGCAAGTATGAATATCCACGAAATGTTCTCGAATTCAAAATAACGTGAAAATAATGGAAAATTTACATTGCTTGCCGAATTTAAATTAGTTAATTCCTATATTGTAGACGGTTATACATAATAATATTATTTTGTATATTATGTACAGTAAGCTATAGTAATATAACATGGCGTATTGAACAAACAATACGCGTGTGTTCAATTCCAACGTATATATAGTAACATTGTCCAATAGGGTATATCCTCGTCAAATAATATAATGCAACCAATTAAAATTGTAATACATTTCAAATTATTATTCAAACGACGACCAGAACGTTGCTGATCATATTTTTTATCGGTCGGAAATCGTTTTCTCGATATTCCGAAGTAGAACCGTCATGAATGAGTGGTCCTGTGCAGTATATAATATAATTTATATTGTACGATGAAATTCTAACGACGTCATATCTTCTGCAGGCGGAAAGAATATTATAATATTATGTATAGGTTTCAAAATCAAATTTTTTTTTTCCCCCAAGACAAACTGGATGCGACGAGACGTGATGAGAAATTGATGGACAACAGTATTAAGTTTATACTTTATGTTTTAGACTTCAGATTTTCGAGGAATTTGAAACTTAGTCAAGAAAATTATGCATTAATTTAATTGCCGAATGTCGGTTGTTCGAAAATTAGGGAACATTTTTGATAGCCTGGATGGCGAACTTATGTTTTATAATATGTATGAAGTGATGGTATGGAAAATAATAAAACACGGTATGGTGGAATAATATTATACAGCTGGTATTATATAGGTGGACATATGTGTGCACTGTGCATTATTATTAATGTGTTCCATATCGTTATGATAATATAATGATTTATGTATTTGTTTTTCATAATTATTATTATTAACCCTCGGAAGAGTAGGATTTACAAAAGTCGTATATTTTTCCATTATCTATATTTAAGTTTACACGAAGAGACTGCCATGGGCGTCACTAGAGTCCAAATTCTGGGGTACCAAAGTTTAGTTTTAGAAAGTAAAAAATAATTTTTTATAGATTTAATCATTATTTTGTATAATAAAAATGCACATGTATAGTTAACATTTTAACTGAACTTATCAATATATTTATTAAAAACAAATATAGATTAAGAAAACAATGATACCTATATTAATTATTAAATGTATGAGTACTAAAATATTTATTATTTTAAATTAAGTCGGCATTTGTTGTCAGCACAAAATTCGTCGATAACTGCATTTTTATTTACCTCTTTATCTTTGTGTATATACAATAAACCTAAGTCACTTAGTCTTGTTTGGCCCATGGTTGTTCTTAAGTAATTTTTTAGTCTTCTTAGGCACGAAAAGCTTCTTTCACATGAGTCTCAGACTGCTGTTGAGCTTATACAATTGATTAGTTGTATATTATTTAAATGTATTTATTAATTTTGATTATACGATGCGAATTCGAAAATATTGAATTTGTTGAATCTTGAGGGTTACCATGTGATGCGGCTTGATAATATTATGTTCTAAGATATTGCATTCCCTTTTTTTCTGTACTCATCGTAGGTATAATTTTTTGATACTCAGTCTAATAATAATTTGTGATATGTGTTATGACAAAGTGTTCATATAATTATGACTTAACGAACAAAAAAGTGAGTAATAGTTTTATTCATTTTGATAAAATTACTGAGTATACACTAGGTCATTATCACTAGAAAAATATTATGTTTCGTCGATGATTTAGTGAATGTATTTATAGTGACGTATACCTACTTCAATTAATAATATCAATTAATAATAATTTAACGATTAAAGATTTCGAAATAAAACAATATAATTATACATTTAGAATAATTTGCATAATACTACACGCACTGAACACAAATGTCAGCTAAATTATTGTAATATTGGATTAGTAATTTATTACTCGACACTAATATAGTACATGTATAGCAATTATTCTGAAAAAAACAAACAACGACGTTCTTCTCGAAAACTTATTTTTCTTTTCGAAACAGCCTATTATTTATTATTATCACCACTATTATTATTATTGTTATTATTATTATTATTATTATTATTATTATTATGGCGACTATTGCGATTATATTTATAGTATATACTCGTATAAACTCATCTCCCGAGCACGTGCTCGGTTAATGGTTTGTGAAAATCATAATTTATCTGTTATTACTTTTATATCACCCGCGACTCCAACGCGTGCCCCTCGAGTTGAACTACGAAAAAACGTATAACACTGCTTATTGAAACAGTTCAGACTATTAAAATATTTTAAAACGTATACACCGTGTACAATACCTATATATTTATTTATGATATTCCTTTTGAATTGATTTCATTTTTTATCAGTTCAACTGTAACAATAAAACATAATAGAGCTTAATCGTCGCTCTCGCACGTGCACATGGGAATAAGTTGAGAATTAAAATAATATGTAGCTACAAGTCATAACAATTATCATTTTTAATCCGAATTCATTGCACGCATTTAAGTATTGCTTACAAATAATGCGAAGCTAAATAAAACTGATCAATTCGAGACGCGTCATATTGTATTTGCAAATTTTATTACGTGTGATTCGACAAAGCTGCTGAGGTGTAGCATAATATGTTTAGAGATATTTATCTTTTTGGAAGGGAGTAGGTTCACTATTTTCAGTTGTAAAAGTTTCAAGTAAGTAAACCCTATTAAATATAAATCGATCGGAAACTTAACTAAGTTATTAGGCACTTACCATAGTCATTTTTGATTTTTCGAGTTCAAAAAATGAGTGAAAAACACTGAAAAACCCAGGAAATTAACAGTTTTACAGAGTTTTTCACGTCTTAGCAGTTACTTTTGATTTTTATCAAAAAAGAAAATTCAGTTAATGATTATAACTTATAAGAGTAAAATGTCGTCTGTTAAAGCATTTTTATTGTGGAAGAAAAGATTTGTTATATCACTTCACCGAAAAATGTTCATATTATTATCATATTGTAATCTACTAAACTATTAAACTATTAATGTATTATTATATCATAAGGTCAATGTAGCTTAGTTAAGAAATTGTTTGGTTTGAATAAAAAAAAAATTAATTCTTACCACATCCCCATGAAAAAGTGATGGAAAACTTTGTTTCGAAGTTTTTTTTTAAAACGTTTGAGTTGAAAGCCGTTTGTTATCTAAAATAATCATTAATCATATTATGATATAATTGTATATACCTAATAAGCTAATTGCTTTTGAACAAAAAAATATAATATTGGGATTTAGTAAAACATGAGATGAATAAAAAGTCTTATAGAAGTTATTATTAATATTATGTAAGCACCATTCAGGTAATACGTTATTAGATTTCCTCAAGATAAAATAGGACCACTTATTGATAAAAAATTGCCATTAGTTAATGACATTTGTAATAATAATCAAAATACATTTAACTTGACAATTATAAAAACAAATTATAATATTAGCTGTTTTCGTTTTACTTTATTATACTGCAGTATGTAATTTGTAAAACTATAACTCAGAGATCCGAGAACCAAGGGTAATAATTTATCAAATGATACTTGATTACTGTTAAACATTTTTTCTTTAAGCTCTAAAATATTTATGATATAGGAATTATAATTATTAAAATTAAAAAAAAATTATGAACTTATAAACTTGCTGCTGTTTAAAGACAATTTCAACTCTCTTTTTTTTTTTTTTTTGAATATCAATAAAGTTTTATTTGTTGGGCCAAAAAGCTGGAAAATTTAATACATGGCTCCTGATATATTATTGTTACAATAGCAGTTGAAAAATACATAACATGCAAATTTTCTTTATAAGCATTTAAAGTTCAAATTTTGACAAAATATATCAAATTTAAAATTGTATGATTATTTTGTAGTTAAAAATTTAAAAATTTTTTAAATTTTAAAGCTAAGGATTGAAAACTTAAAAAAAGGTTCCATGTAAATAGGTTATATATAAATCACATTATTCACAATAATAATATCATCAAATATACTTAGTAATACCCAGAGGCGGATTGGCCTATCGGGAAATCGGGAACCTTCCCGATGGGCCGGTTCTTGTGAGGGCCGGCAGGGCCGCTATAATTATTACAATATAATTACAAAAAAAATTATATTTTTATAAATTAAGCATAAAATATATTTAAAATCAAATACCTATGAAGGTATTATTTTTAATATCTTAAACTATTGCAATTCATAGTAGTATATTATATTTCGTCATTTTTACGTATTTTATCAATATTTGAACTTTAAATGCTTATAGAAAAAAATTGTGACTGGATTTTTAATTTTTTTCATCTGCCTTTGAAACAATATACTAGGAGCTTTTTATTACATTTTCAAGCATTTTAACCAACAAATAAAATTTTATTGATATTTATAGAAAAAAAAAACTGAAAATGTCCGTAAACAGCTCAAAGTAAGTCAAAATGTTATGGTGTATAGAAAATGCTAATATAAACATTCGGTCAAAATTTCGTGTACCTACAGTCATATTTATTTTGGAGTTGCTTCAAAAACCAAAATCGATTTTCTCGAAAACAGATTTTGGGTAAAAATTCCCCGATTTACTTAATTTTTCTTTTGTTTTTCACGGCACTTTTGAAAACTACCTGGACATTTTTATTTTTGACCCCCCAAAGTACCAACTAGATTAACTTTCCTATCAGAAAAGTAAATCTAGTTGAAGAAAATCTAAGTATTTACTATCTTTACTGTCCTAAAATTAAAAAAAAATTTAATTTAAATTAAAAAATTATAAAAAACACATCATTGTAAAATCAATACATTCATCACTTCGCTCAGAATCTAAAATATAATAAGATCAAACTTCAAGTTCGAGTTAGAACAGTCTGAACAGGTTAACCTTATCTGACTAACCTTAAACTATAGGTACCTATTATATATTTTACTAATTTATGGGTGAAACTAAACAAATTTTGAAATTTAAGTAAAATGATGAACATTTTTTTTTTGGTGGGGGATTACGTTTGCGGTGCAGGCCGGTTTTATCCATATTTCCCGGGCTTAATTTAATACAGTAATTTATTGAAACCGCGTAAAAAATGCATTTCACAACATTATGAATTATTCAACATAATATTATACTATGCCCCATAATAGTGTAATACTGTTCGAATTTGTCACGGATTAAAAAATGTATATATAGCTAAACGCCTATTTATACCGTATTTCATCTTATAACAATATTACCTACACATGTTATTATATTCGAAAAAACAACAAAAAACTAACGAATTCTTTGGTTTAATTTTGACGTCATGACACTCGTTCGATTTATTTCGTGCACAATTCAATTTAAATTAGATCACTTGGACAAGGACAATATAGGTATTATTATAATATACTATTAAATGTCGCCGATTGAATAGAAATAGAAATGGTTTAACACGCGGCGAGTTGTATAGAATTCGAAAAACAGACACCCAAATTTTTTTTTTTGGTGGGGGGTTACATTTGCGGTGCAGGGCCGGTTTGATCCATATTTCCCGGGCCAAAAAAATTCGCCAATCCACCCCTGGTAATACCATAGGCTGACTGACCGAGCCTTCGCTCAGAATCGTTTTTCTTATACAATATTATATTGGCTGCAACTTTTTTGAGCACAATCTATACTTTTTAGCTGAAAAATCGGAACTTGTTTGCGCACACGGTTATATTAAATGTACAACTGGTTTGAGCACACGAAAATAATTATATTTTTTCTGTGTTGGGCATTGATAATCATTGATAAAGAGTACGGAAATATTATATTAAAATTAAAAATATCATGTATTTTTAACTTGAACAAGTATTAAATACTATTTATTAACAATTATTAATACGCAATTATTAACATGCATTTTCAACCACAACTATGAATACATTCATAGACAGTTTTAAGTCTGTTAAGATGGAAGGAAAATGTATTTAATTACGTAAATAGTTTACTTATTAATAAACAAATATTAATATGCAAGGTATTAAACAATTCAAGTCTAAAAGGTAACTGTGCGCAAGCCAGTACCATCCATTATATTATCATTGAATTAAAATTGAACACATTTTAATTTCGATTATTTTACTCCTGTCAACAATGATGAATTTATTTTCCTGTAGATAGGTAGTTGAATTTATTTTATTTGTTGTATGAAGTAAATAATATGCAACATGAATAAACTGCAGTTTTATTATTAACTATAGTTGTATTACCTAACTTTGCATTTGTTAAAATGAATCAATCTTTCCATCATTTTCCGTTTTGCTTCAGTTGAAATATATTATGACGTATGATACACAAAACAATTATTACAATGATCAGTTTTATAATTTTCCACTTCTCAGTTTCGGCGTTATTCACATATTTTTATTTTTAAAAGTTGAACATGTTTTTAATATTTCATACATTTTTAACTACAAAATAACTTGCACATTTTCAGGTTTTGAATTCTGATGAATATTTTCAAAATTTGAACTTTGAATACTTGTAAAAAAAAATCGTGCTTATATAGCCTATAATATCTTTAAT